>NCKU01005420.1:0-10157 GCA_003675995.1 Dinothrombium tinctorium
TGTTCATATGTTTACCTATTTATTTATAAACTGCATTACATACCATAATCACATTTGATTTTCAATTTATCCAGCATTCGACGAACCATAAGAGGAAGTTGCTCCAAATCTTCACGAGACAAATACTTTCTATCGAGTGGACACATTTGTTTTCGCTGCAACCATTCGTCTATACATTCTTTGCAAAATGCATGAGCACAATACTTTGTCTGCACCGCATCTTTCAGAACATTAAGACAAATCGCGCACTGCAAATCATCGTACACCTCAGTCACGAAACGACTTATATCATAACCCATTTCGTAATTCTCTTCACAATTCACACTTTATTTTTTCGTATTATTCGATCGCCACGAGAAGCTTTGAATTTATATGCTCTCTATTTTTTCGCTTACTAACTTCTATCTAAAGTGAGGAGTCATAAATCTCCAGCGGATTCATTGTATGGCTAGTAATTCCCTTTATCCACAGTTTAACTCCTCATATCACTTGATTCACCATTATCGACTTGAAAAGTTTTCTATTTAAATTCATTTCAATTGTTTCCTTTGTTTGTGCATAGCTCGATACATTGCATTGCACGAGAAATCAATTTGTATTTGAAAGATTAATTGTTGATTCTTTCATTTTAAAAGAAATAATTTTTTAACAATTAGTTCAGTGCACGCGATTTTGAGGCAAAGAGTTAAAGCTTTCTAATCAATACCAAATCGTAATTATTTAAATAATTTCTCGTGCAATGTTTTGAGTTATTCTTTAAATTTTTGTCTCGTGTGAAACACTTATTGCATTAAGAGTGAAAAACATTAACAATTGAGTTTTTTAAAACACCAGCATAACTCTACGGGAGTCGAGAGTAACCTCTAAATTTTCTCAAATATCATCAAAACGCAAATTTTTTCAATAAAATGTCCAATATAAAAGTTTTTCATCGGTAAACGGCGATTATTTTGACATCAAAAATTTTTCCATATTTTATCTATTTTGCGAGTTATTTTTACTCAAAAAAGTGATTTCTTACTTTCTGAGCAGCTTGTAGATAAACACTTTATTATTGCATTTGTTGAACTTTTATCGCTTATATTTTAAAAGTTATAACTAACAATCAACGAGTACTCTCGAAGTTCTCACTCTATATTTCCACTCACAAGGACACTTTTCAGGTGCCAATGGCCGATTTTTATGAAATTTTTACACACATTCTATACACAAAGCAATGCTTATTGATATGATTTTAAGCGGCAATCTCGCAAGTGGTCGCGAGATATTTTAGGTCAAATAAGAAATTAAAATTTAATATTAAATTTTATGAAAACAAATAACTGAAAGCTCGATAGCATAGTAGTATCGAGAAGCGCTTTCAACATAAAGGCTTTTAGTTCAAATCTACCTTTGGCTTTCTCATTTTGCTGTAAATTCAGATCTCGTGTAACGTAAAACATTTTGTTATTGACTGTACATGCTCTGAAATAATAACATTCAAATCCCCAAAATCTGCATCAATTTTTATCGCTAAATATGCGATAATGTTTAATCTCATATTAAACACTATTCGACTTGTCATTAAAATTATTTTTTCTATGAATATCATCTTGATATTGATACACCACTTATTCTTAATTGCAAAAGTTCCTGAAGGAATGTTATTATTTCCGAGAGTTTACGTATTGTTTCCTTTATCTCTTGAATAACAAATGTTTTTGTTTTAAAGGAATCAAAACTTTAAAACGAGACTGAAAAATCGATTAAATTAGTTTTTATTGAATTTCTTTTTAGTGAAGAAAGAATCAAGACGAGGAGGTTCTTGAACTACTTCACCGAATGCAACCGAATCGCTGAAAAACGAGAATTCGTCGTCATTCTCGTGCTTTTTCATTTTCTTTTTGGCTAATTTTTGCTTTTTTCTTTCATTTTTCTTTCGCTTTCTTTGTGAACAAACTTTCTGCTCTTCTTTTGCTTCGCAACTCTCTGTATTCTCGACTTTATCGCAAAAATCAACGTCGAATTTGTCTTCGATCGCGGCCTCTGCGTGTGCCATTGAAGCCATCTTTTGTAAACGGTAAAGAAACTGTTCATCGGTTTCATACAATCCTTGTTCAATTTTTGACGGCAGCTGCTTTAGCGATCGAGTGTGACCCGTGATATCTTCACTTTCATCTCCAATTTTGACTTCAAAAACAAGAAAAAACAAAAGTTTGAAATGCAACAATCGCTTTGAAACAATATAAAAACGCTTACAACTTAGCAATGGTCGTTCATTTTTCTTTCGTTTCGATTTCTTGACATTCTGCGATCGCTTCGAATTTAAGATTTCTTCGAGTTTTCGCGGAATTCGCTGCTCGCTGAGAGATTCGATCAATGCTTTCTCTTTCAATTGACGTTTTCTGCAAAAGTAAGCACAGTTTGTAAATGAGACGAAACGAGAGACATCCAATTTAACAGATCTTACTTTCGTTTGCTTTCGTCGAGATATCTTTCATCGAAATCGTCTTTTCGCGAGAAAGGATCGATTGGCTTCAATTTCTTATGTTTTCGCGTTTTTTGAATGCGTCGATTTCGCATTTTGCGTGTCGCCGTTCACAGCAATTCGTAAACAACGGCCGCCATTCGCAAACATGCGTTAAACACGTGACCTCTGCGACTAGCAGCAAAATGTCAGACGAGCGGCACTTCGCGAATCCGTTTTGCGATTCGCCTCCGACTCCGCAATTAGTGGACGCCGGCAGCGGTCAATTGCTCGACGAGCACAAGCAAAAGCTTCTGCAAAACGTGGCCAAATTGCTCACCTATTTCGAGAAGCAGGTGCCTCGCGATCCCAATGCGGGCGATTACTCGGTTTACACCGGCATTGCGGGCTACGCGTACCTCTATTTGCAGCTCTCCGAAACGCTGCCCGAAAATCGGAATACCTACATCGAAGCTGCTTACAATTGGTGTGAACGAGCTCTGCGTTTGATTCGCAGTGGTAAAAGCACATTCTTGTGCGGCTCTTTGGGTCCGATTGCTTTGTCTGCTGTTGTTTACCACAAGAAATCGATGGCTGATAAAAGCGTGGAAATGATTAAGAGACTGGTTGCGATCGATACCAGTCGAGAACAATATGATGAAATGCTTTACGGACGCGCGGGTATTTTGTACGCTCTGCTTTTTGTAAAGAAAGCGATTGCAACGCAAACCATTATTGAAGACAGACACATACGGAATATAATCGAGCACATAATTAAATCCGGTCAGAAAACTGCACAGAAAGAGGGTAAACACTCGTCACCGCTTTACTATTATTGGCATGATTCCGCTTATGTTGGAGCTGCTCATGGATTCATTGGCATTTTGTGCATGCTTCTCGAATGCAAAGAGTATTTAACGAATGATGAGCTTTCGCATATTGTAAGGCCAACTATTGATTTCATTCACCGAACATTTAGAATGAAATCGGGCAATTACATGTCCAGCGCAGGAAGCAAGTCTGATCGATTGGTGCATTGGTGCCACGGAGCCCCTGGCGCCATTTTTCTCTTTTGTTTGGCTTACCAAGTTTTCCAAGACAAAATGTATCTTAATGAAGCGATCAGTTGTGGCGAAGTAATTTGGCAAAGAGGAATATTAAAGAAAGGTTATGGCATATGTCATGGCACTGCTGGCAACGCTTATGCTTTTTTACGTCTTTACCAATTAACCAACGACGAAAAATATGTATACAGAGCATTGAAATTCGCAGAATGGTGTTACGATTATGGCCAACACGGATGCCGAACACCTGATAGACCTCTTTCTTTATTTGAAGGTCTGGCTGGTACAATTTATTTCCTTTCTGATCTTATTACACCTGCAAACGCTCGCTTTCCAGCTTTTCAATTGTCCATTTAATTCCCTGATGAGAGGGGAAGATCCGGTATTCTCTTCACTTAATTTTATGTTAAGTCCAGTAATGAGTGTGCTTAAAAGCATTAATTTAACACAGGAATTGCGATTCTTGGCTAACTATATTTTGAAAAGTTACTTTTCATTTTCTGTCCTGATCGATACAATAAAATGGGAATTTACTTTTGTCATGCACCGTATATGTCATAAAAATGCCAATTGAGCGTATTATCGGACATTGTTTTGTTATCGTGAATTGGCCTGTTTTATGTGATAAAGAAATATTGAATAAGAGTTTATACTACTTTCTACTGAGAATGTATTGTTTACATCAATTAATTTGTTTTGATAAGACAAGAGACAAGTTTGTATGCTTGATTAATACTTTATTTCAGCTTATTCTTAAAAGCGCAAAGCATCAGAATCTCAAATAATCGAGTAAGTCGCTAAAAGTTTCAAACAATCATTAATTCGAATTATTCGAAATCAATGATGTAAACTGTCTTAAATTAAAAAAGATTTTGCTTCAATATCATCTTATCTTAATCTGTAATAAACTAATAATACTTTATACTCGCATTCATCGATCGAATTTTTCGCTTTTCAAACATTTAGACTTAAACATTTTTTTTTTATTTTAGCTATCTTGCAACAATTATAAATTTTCATTTTCAATCATGAGATTTTATTGTTAAAGTAGAACCAATTTCAGCATAGAAATTGTTTATTAAAACGAGTAGTTCATAAAAATGAGTTCATGAAAAGTAGGGTATATACCTCAACTGTATTGGTTTTCCCTAAAACGTTCTTAACGGTTATCCTGTCATAGAATTCAACTCGTAAACATTTGTTGGATTTACTAATCTGGACTAAAGTTTAATTTTGATCATGCTATGCAAAATGTTAAACATTTTTTGTTCATATTTTTGACAAGTCGATTTAAATTAAGTGACTTTATTACGAGATGAAGTGTTTTTTGCATTCACAATTACTCGACAAACAGCAAATCCTCACGATAATTTGAGCTAAAATCAAATTAAGAATGGTTGAAATTGCTTTACACTTTTTGTAGCTAGATACAAACAAATCTTGCTTATCATTAGAAAACTCTAAAATTTTTAATTGTTTTACGATAGAAATTTTCGATGAGGAAAGAATTCGGCAGTGGAGTGTCAAAACACTACTTCACTCTACTTTAATCATTTTCAGCTTTGGACGGTTAGAAATTCATCTTTTGTTCCAAATAGCCTGAGAGCATCACTGGTGGTCTATCGAAGTAATCGTTGTTGTTGCGCACTTTGGACCATCTGAAACCATCCTTGTTGAAGCCTGAGATAAAGCATTAAAACATGACTTTATTTCACTGTTATTTACTTTGACAGCTCAAATCTAAATATTGGCAGCAAGCGTGAAGCAAGAGTCGCTGATATCCAGAGGGAAGGCATGATTTATACACAGCCAAAGGTTCAGAAGCAAAAAATGTCACCACATCTTCTTCAATCGCTGATAATATACCCTTTGAAAGATTGATAAAATTGTATTTCATGTGAACTCTAGAACTTAAAGCATACAAGAGGTACGTGTCGTTTCCTCAGCAAAGATTTTATCTCGTGATTTATGCGTTCGAAGCATTCTTTAGCACAGAATGAAGGATGAGAGAAACGCTTGTCGCGCTTAGCGCCCTGTTTCGCACCCATCATTTTGCTCGTTCCTGCCTCGCTTTCCTCCGAACCGGTCGACGAGAGCGAAGAGCGGTGTTTCGCCTCTGTCCGTCGTTTGCAACATTTTTGTTGTTTCAAACGTTTTGCTTTATCACATGCTGTGTACACATCACTCAAATTTGTGTTGTTGTCAATATTTTTCAAAATGAAGTCCTGCTCTTCTTCGGAACGAGATATAAACTCATTCCATGCCTGAAAGCAATGCTACAGCATTTTTTTGCTTGCATCGATTTCATTAACAAAACCTGCATATTTTCTGCTTCCTTCATCAATTGTGTGAATGCAGATACTGTGTTAGGAACAAAATCATAGATCGAGACATCATCGAGCAACTCATCATCGGGCACTCCAATTGGTGTTTTGGCAATTGACTGTGCCAACAAATTAGCTAAATATAAAAGTTTTTTTCGGTCATTCTTCGCTTTGACAAAAAACTTTCACTTCAAAACAGAGCATTCAAAGACAACTTTTCAATTGAATGCACTACTTTCTTAAACGCTTGGCATCAAAACAGTTTTCTAAATAGCGTTTACCGTTTTCATAGCGACGATACTTTTTGTGACTTGTGCCTCGACATCCGAGTGCACGAAACGTAGGTTGCGGTCGGTTATTACCGCGACCGTTGCGCTTGTTTTGGTCACGAACACGGCGATTTCGATTGCGTTGCTCACGAATCAATAAATCCTCTTCTTGTGCCTGATTATTGAGTTCGTTTTGCAAATTATTGATATGATTTTGATTGGTGACATCGTTTGGTCCGCTATTTGGAATTTAAGAAAGTGAATTAATTAAAGTGATTAAGGCTCTCAAGGTTGATTAGTGGCCTAAAAGTGATTAAAAATTCAAAATTTTGTATTCAAAAATGATAAAATGTGAATTAAACTAATGAAAGCGAGATGTAATTTGAAATTTGATTCGCTGAATTTATTCAATTATATCAAAGCTTGAAAAGGTTTAATTTAATCTTTTTTTCACTTTTTTGCGATATTCGCGATAAAAATAAACAATCAATCAATGACAGCATCTCAGTGAGACATGTGAATCGTAAAACGGAATACGGAAACAATTGCGTCGAAATGGCGAAAAGAAGCGAAATTAGCTGTACAAACAATCGCTTCATTTCAATTTCAATTACCAAAAAGGCCTTTTCGAGTGAAAGCGAATCACTTTCGCAGCGATCGTTCGACTGTAACCTTCTTTGCGTGAAAAGAGGAAAACGGTGACACAAAAAGAGGAGAAATGAAAGCCAAAAAAAAAGACAGACATACATTTCGATGAGTTGTTCGAGATTCCAACCATTTTGTTCATCGTCTTCGATGCTTCCTCCCAACGAAGACAAATTGCGGATCACACCCATCGTTGCGGTCACTCAATTCGGACACCGCTTTACGCTCGACTCACTCGCGATAAATGAGAGAAAAAAAAACGAGACGAAAATGAAATGCGAGTGCAAAAAATGAGTGCTTTGCAAACACAACAACTGAGCTTTCAGACTCGCTTTCGTGTTTCGATCGCTTCGCGTTCACTTTTCTCGCTTTTCGCCGCTCGAGTACCCTAAACTCGGCAAACGGGGTTCGATATTTGCGACACCATCTTTTTTTCGCGCTCGCAATTGACTCGATTATAATTTCTTGGCTTGGCAATATTTGTTTTTATTCAACAACAACTTTAAACAATTGAATGAATTTATTCCGAAAGGGCCTATCCAATATTCTACGTTTTGTTGGATAGGCTCTTTCGGAATAAATAATCGCTTTGCTTCAAATTTGCACAGGAAAAAAACAAAATTCAACAACTTGTCAAATATGAAAAAGTTAAACTTAATAAAATTCTTGATTTCACCCAATTTAATTGCTTTTCAAATAATATCGAATTTAATTTTGTTCGCTTGATTTGCTTATTTCCTTCAAAATACCTTCTTTTTCATCTAACAAAATTTCTGGCTCTAAAGAAGTATTTAACTCAATTTCTGAAGAAGCTACGTTTGTTTCTGAATCAATCATTTCATCTAAAATTTGCTCATCATTTTTTAAGTAACTAATATCATAGTTCTCTTCGAAATTTAGTTGATCTTGCTTCATTTGGTGAACAACTGATTTCGATTTTTTCCTAAAGTGAGTTAAGTAATGGCGTTTAGCGTGATCCGATTTAGTGAATGTTAAACTACAGCCTGGATGAGCACATGGAAACGGTCGCTCGCCAGTATGTATTCTTTGATGTGCTGTCAAATGATGGCTACGGCGAAATCGAGCTTTGCATTCTTTCCAGACACATCTATATGGTCTTTCACCTTAAAACAATCAAAAACAAAGAAAAAAGGATTAAGTGATAGAGAGAAACAGAGTACCTGTGTGCATCATTCGATGGGCTTTAATATTTTTTGTACTTGAAAATGTTTTTTTACAAAACTCGCAACGAAAAGGCCGCTCGCCTGTGTGCTGGCTTCTAATATGGTCATTTAAGCGTTGTTTTGTTGAGAATAGTCTGTCACATTCTACCCAATAGCATGTGTACACCTTTTCTCCAACATGTTGTTTTAGGTGAAGATTGAATTGGTAGCTTTCGCTGAAAACTTTGTTGCAGTCTGTAAATTAAAGTTTACAAAATAGAGTAGAGCAAAAGTACAAATATTCAAAGCGTACCGACATAACTGCAAATTAAACTAATTGGCGATTTGAGTGATGTTTCTGAAATGGATAAATTAATAGAAGTGGATGCGCTATTAGCTGGATTCGGTAACGAAATCAATTGACTTCCGTAATGTTTACTCCATTTTGATTCGCAATCCTCATTTCTTTTTTCCGACTTTTGCGTCGAAATCATTATTGTAGTTACCTTTGCCATCGGTTTGCTTATTTTCTTTATTTGAGTGTTAGCGTTTGTCGACTCGATTGCGTGCGCAATATCGTTGTGATTTACTGAATCAACAAAACTCGCTGCTGTTTGACTTAATTGAGCGTTGGATTCGTTGATAACGGAATGTATTTGCTTGTTTTCAGTCATAATCGAAGCCGACTCATCATTGATCGTTTCAATGATTGCACAATGCTTTGAGCGATCATTGTTATTGATTGCAAGGGTGCATTGCTCGTCGACTACGCAAGGAATCACTTCAATCGCAGCTGCTTTACCAATCTTCTCGTTTTGCTGTTCTTCGTATGCGTCCAAAAATCGCAGTCTCCGTTTGCCGTTCTGTTCGCTTATTTCAATCGAAAGCAGTCGACCACAGCATGGACACGGCAAGCGTTCGCAAACGGTGCGCGAGTCGTTTTCAAAAGTGCGCGCTTCGTTCGCATTCGTCGAGGGCGGTGTTTGCGTACGCCCCTCAGACGAGTGCTTCTCATTGACGAACACACAATCATCGCACTCTTCTCTCGTCGCTGCAATCGAGTGTCGCTCGCTTTCGCGTTCGCCGCTGTTTTTTGGCTGCATTCTCCTCTCTCGTTTATCTCAAACCTTTCTTTCACTTTACAATTCGAAAAAAGTGCGCTTTTTAAAGTACACACATTCGATGTTCTTTGCGTTCTTTTCGTTTTAGGGGCTCGTCTTAACATTGCGCGCCCGGCTGAGAGGAAGGTTCACTCTGCCTCCCTTTTCAGCTTTGCTCGTTTTAAATTTTATAATTTTTTAAGCTTTACTCGAAATTTAACACTACTTTCGCATGACTTCGACAAGTTTGTTGAGCGCACGAATCAAATTTTTGCCTCTGATTTTTTCTGCTCAATTCAACTTATTTTTGCGGTCAAATCTCTTAAAACGCGGCAAATTGCGCCACTAGCGTTTATTTTTTCCAATTTGTGCTATTTTTCGCCAAAATTCAAGTGAAACCTTATTTTGCATTTTCAAGTGTCCAGAGACCACTTTTTCTTTTAACATTTTAGTAAACAGTTCATTCATTAAACTTAACATATTGCAATAACTTTGCACTATGAAGTTTTCATAAAACATTGTTATTTAGGTAGAATATTTCTACTTTCATGTTCTTTACAGATTCGCTTTGATTAACAACTTTTTTGTAGAAGCAAATGTTTTGTTGAGAAGTAAAATGCTAAAAAATATTGTGCAACTTAAAATAGCTGTGAGAACTACGAAATCAAGTGAAAAGCTTTTAAAAATGAAAGAAATTAAATTTAAAATTTCGATTAAAAATAAATGTGGCATTGAAAAATCGTACGCACAAAAATTCGAAAAAGAGACTTCAAATACTAAAGTTACAACAAAACAAACGTGACATTAGTAAACCAAATTCATTTTCAAATCAAATTCGTCGCCAATCGTTTTATGATTGCATTTTGCAACAGTGTTCATAGCGAAAGCATTATTTATAATGATAATGCTTCATCGTTTTTCAAAGTCCACAAAGCTTTTACTGCAATCACTCAGTTTATAGCAAAATTTTGTGAATATTGTTAAAATTTTATGCCACGAGTATTTTCCCATATGAGTGTTACTAATGTTATTTTACAGTTAATATTGCATCTTATCTTGCTTTAAATATACATGTACTACCGTTTCAAAATAAAATGTTTCGATTATCGAAAAGTAAGCTCAACTGCAAAGCATCACCAATAATTG
>NCKU01005421.1:0-10155 GCA_003675995.1 Dinothrombium tinctorium
ATTATTCTTTAAATTTAATTATTATTCTTTAAGTTTAATGCAAGTTAAGAGTTTATTTCAACGAATTAAACCAATAGATCTTTATTGAGAAACAAAAGAATTTTAAATTTTCGGTAAATTCAATTTTTCTACAAAATGTAACTTGTGAATACCAAACTGCCTGACAGGCTTCATTTTTTAAACAAGTGATTAGAGACAATAAAGCATATTTAACAATCAGTTTCAATCGCTTTGCTTTATCTCTTTAATAAGTAATCCGCAAAAGGTCAGAAATTGAGTTTTTGCGCTGAAGTATTTTTGAGAATTTTTCTTTTTAATACAAATAAATTATAATAATAAAAAAAAATTCAATTTTACTTTCAAATTCAACATTATGGAAATCAATATGAAAAGTATTAATTTATTTAAAATATTTGTATTTAATAATGATAAATATTTAAATATAATATATTTAATATTTTATTAAAATCAGAAGATTCTCTTTTACAAAATAAAATGAATATTTTTAGTGTTTTGTTGTCCAAAAGCCTATTTCGGGTTTGCTGGTGAATAGCTACATTAAAAGTAAATAAATAATCCTGTAAATATTAGAGCTCTTGAAAAAAGTTGTTTTATGTTAAGCCAACAAAAATTGACTCTGGATACATAAATGAATATGTAAATCATAAATATTGTAAATGTATAGACATAAAGAAATGTAAACAAACATATTTAAGTCTCATATTTTGGCACAAAGCGCGAATAGAGGTTGAAAAAAGAACTTCGAGTAACTTGCAGCCTGAAAAGAAATTTTTCTTTAAAAATTCAAATATTGCGTTCATCTTTTTTCAAAATATTGATTTGAGATCGACTCAATTCAATTGCGGAAAGATCAATAGCGAGTAGATCTATGCAGCAAAGCAATGGAGATTTCTTTTATTTCGCTCAGACGTACATATGAAATCATGCACTGAAAACATCTGCTGGTGAAATGCAGATTACCATTACAATGGTGCATATCAACTTCGGAGGTCTACTTATTTTTGAAAATAACAATCTAAAAAGCTTTTCAAACTGTAAATGTTTATAAAATAAAAATTGAAATTGCTTCTGCTTTCTCACCACTTCTAAGATGAGTGCATTTCGAAAGTATTTTCAGTAGGAAGAAGAAAAGTAAATAAAGAATCAAAGAAAGATTTCAAATAATATAGATCACAAAAATGTTGATCAATCAAATAGAAACGTACTAAATGATGGAATAAATGACTAACTTGAGCACAAAGTGTCCCATATTTAAAGTTGAAAGCTTAAATTACTGATGTATTCGGATTTATACGAGAATTTTAAAGTTTACCCAGTTGAAAAGTTAAGTGAATAAAAAGATAAAGACTCGCTACTCGCTACTCGCTAATCAAAATGTGAAAAAGATAATTTCAAACAAAAATTACTTTACTTTTAAATTACAATTATTGTTTTCTATAGCAGCAAAATGTTCATTTTGAGATTAATTTTTTTCTAAATCAAACTTTCTGCAAAGTTGCAACAATTGAAAATTTTGAAGCAATGAAGTTCATTAAGATAAAGATTTGAAGCCAAAAAGTTTGAAGTGGTAAATGGCTTGTGAAAAGTTTGAGTCTGAAAGCTCAAACTGTAAAAAAAAGTGTCAAAATTCCAATTTATTTTTTAGATTGGTTTCACAATCGAAAAATTCGCAAAATTCTCTTTAAGAGAATGAAAATCGCAATTCTCGATAACATTTTCTTCTTCTTCGTAGATTTTACAATATTCTCAAAGATATTTGCTGAAACTTACATTAAATTATATGAATTGTATTACCACCTCTTTCTTTGAATTGAAGGCATAAATACCATCAAAATTCTGTTTCGCTTTCTTTGCATTTTTCACATCTTTTAACTTTTTCAAAGTAAAAGAAGCATTAACATACTTCGAATAATATAATTGATTGAATAATTAATGAAGAAAGAAAAGAAGTTAGAAATGTGCAATATTAGGCGATATTGAGGCTTTGTGTATAATAAATGAGTTCTGAGTAATATTTGAATTGAATCGACAAGCTTTTACTGATAAAAACTTAATGATTTTTGCCAAAACAAATTATTAATCTCACCTTTAGAACAGCATAACGTGACGATGTTAAATTCAATATGCGAAAATGAATGTGAATAAGCGTGAAAGTGATAGGCAAGTTTAGAATTCTTTGAATAAAAAATAATTGTGTGGCAAATTCGCATCACTATCAGTACGAAATAATGATGGGGAGCGTCAGCAATAGTCTTAAAAAAATTTATGTAGGTAAATCTTTGCACTTCTCACTTGCAATAATAATTGATCAGCGCCAAACGGTGACCAATTCGGCTATCTGTAGAGCGATAGCAAAGCATATACAGACAGAATATGTTTCATCTAAATTACTAAATTTCATCTAAGTATTAAATTTCATTTCGCTTAAAAATTGATCAAAATTTAATGTTTCGCATTTTGATAAACAATCGCATGTTCGCTAATTCAGTCGTCGCTTAACTCTTAGAGAGCTGTTCGCGTGTCTTAATTTCTCTATAGTTTACCGACATCCTGACTAGCATTCTCGTTGCTTTCTTCGTTTAACAAACTTATTATTTAGTGTATTCTGGCGTAAAGCGCAATTTGTATGCATTTTGTAGATAATAAACACTCGTTTTTACCTAAAAAATCAATTGCGCACCAATCGAACCGGAATTCTTGTGACGCTAAGGCCCGAGTGCCATAATACTCATGAACTATAAGCTTAGAGATTAATAATATGACATTATTTGCTCAGAGATTCTCAAAACGAAGGCAACAAAATATAAAATGAAATAATTAAGAAAGCATTTAATTAAACGAAGCCAATGTGTAAGAACCATGAACTGAGTTTCGCAATTATCAAATTAAAGGTACACAAAATTATAGCACCTCCACCCAAATCAATGTAAGCATAATGTAACCAACAGGCTGCGAAAGCGAAGACATTAAGTTCGTTGTGACTTTTGCCGGCAAAAAGAAGAAACTTGAATCTAATCTTACAATTACAAAAGTCATTTGTTTTTAGGCATTTCTAATAATAAAAAATTAATTCATCGATTTTCACTTAAAATATAAGCGTTTAAGCAACATACAAAACGCCAAGAACATCATTTGTTTCATCTTTTTCAAATAAATTAAAAAATTAATTAAGAAATTAATTAAGAAAATTTTTTCTAAACATATTCTCTTTTCAATTAGAACCAACCAGTTGCTTTATTTATCCGTGAATACGTAAAGTCGGCTAATTCATATCAAATGCAAGATGAAATCAAGTAAAGGATAAAGATAAAATCACACTAAAGATAAATTCTAATGCGACACACAAGTCACACACTTCAATACTAATTGAAAATTATGTCATTTTGTACGTGGAAATTGTAAAAGCGATCAAGTCTTGCTCGTTTATATTTTTGTTGAACTTCAATTTAAAAATGAGCATTCAAAAATGAATTGAAAATCGACAAAAATGCTTGTAATTTAGTTTTCGTCCGCTTTGTGAATAGAAGATTTTTTCCGATTCTAAAACGAAGCAAACAAAAATTGGAATTTTGCAAGCAATAATATTTTGCCCGCGTTTCGCCCTGCGGACTGCAAGTAGACTTTCGCTCGAAGCGCCGAAACAAAACACATTTGACAAATTGTTTTCAACACTGAGTTTCGAACAATTCGCAAAAAGTAGAATGAAATACTCGAAAATAACAATAAGCGAGAGCTTTTTCACTCACGCAAAGTTTTTTTGTCAAATTGCTTATTTACTAGGAAGCTTACCGTGAAAGCAACGATGAGCGAAATCCACTCTTACGAGAATGTATCTGATTTTTGGCTAAAGTACAATATTTGGCATCATACAACGCGAAGATGATAAAAAATAAAGGTTAAGCGTACGGAGAGAGCGAAGAGTGGCGAATATGTGAGCACAAAATAATTATCAAGTAATTACAGCATAATAAGCACACGGTTTATACGCTGAAATGCACTGATACATACATAATTGAGCGAAACAAGACGAAATAAACTTATGCTAAAATGACGATTGAGCATTTTTCTCACTCCGCAACAGGCGAGCGACGATTGTATCCATTCCCTGCGCTGTAACGCTATATCGCCTGTCTGTGCATTGTACATTTTGTATGTATGTATATATAGTAAATACACCCATATATATAGTCGTTTGTGCCATAGACTTCGTCGAAAATTTCTCGCGATTGCCATGACTACGTTTGTTCGCACATAGTTTTGTGTCGAAAGTGGACGCAATAGAACGAGACATGCTCTCACCGCTTTCTGCCTTCTCTTTTCATTATCGCATTGATTTTCACTTTTTCAAAACTTTTCGTTTTGTTTCTCTCCTCGAATGGCAAAATTTGCCTAATTTCAGGCTCATCTTTGTTGGCCTTCGCGCAAAACAAACTCCCGTCGTGCGTAACAAGCTACCGACTCATTTTTAGCGACTAAGCCGCTCAGTGCCACTTGCGATCTTTGTCACATAACACAGTTCTCGATGCTGTCGTGAAACACGAATTGAATTAATGGTGTCCAGAAAGAGCAACGATATAAATATGCTTCAAATTTGCTTTTTTCACTTTTATTTCTTTTTAAAGCTCTTTCTGTGCATAAAATATTTGTTCTCCATCCTACTGTAGTACACACTATTTTATTTAATCCTCTCGCTTCTGTTATTCTCGCTATCTCTTCCGTCAGCGTTCCGTAATTGTTAGTTTTCATTTAGTAAATTACAGTCATTTACACTTTATACGCGACTCGACTAAATATACTTTAACTAAAATTCAAGCAAAAAGAAAAATACTGAATTCGATAAGCGATACAAACGCAGAGATGAGTGTGAAGCAATCGTAATTTCACACGCAATCAGATAGTGATTCTCGTTTAAAGTTGTCAATTAGTTTAGCGTGTAATCCTTTTTTATTTCTTCAGTGATTTGTGGTCAAAACAATTTTTCGTGTTTTTAGCGGTTCTAAGTAATTTTGTATTTTGGCTTAAATTACACCATTCAATGCTTAATGATTTTCGCAACTATAATTTCGAGAATTTCCTAAATAATAATAATAACAAAAAGAACAAAAAGTTTGATTTTAATTTTATAGATGGGAATAAAAAATGAATATCCCATTCCTTCCCATTAAAAACCTAATACCAGCCACATCTATTATTTAGTTGCTCAGTACCAATCCTATTCCATTACTGCATAATAAGAGACTGAAAGTCATTGTTAAATCCGTTAAAGTTGCTTTTCATGTTGTTCATTTAAGCCAAAAGTTGTGAACAATTCGAAACTAGTTCTTTCGCATTATTTACTATCATATTGATGTCTGATGAAAATAATTTTCCATCAATTTGTATATATTATGAATGATAAAATTCAAAAGAAAGGGAATTTGTTTTCTTCACCATTTTCATCTAAATTTCCTTCAATGGTTTCTTTATCGTTTTGAATAACATATTTTACATGAGTTTCTTTTTTGTCTTCAAGTATGCCAAAATTTTGATCCAAATAATTTGATAGTGTATTTTTGATTGTACCTACTAAATCATCAAGCATGTTTCTCACTCTATTATGGCTAATATGTCCAGAAACTTCATTATCTGCTTTAAATTTATCATAGCAGTTAACATCATAACATACTAAATCCATTTTACTCATGATTGAAAGTTGTATACTTGTGAAGTAGTCTTTTGCTAATTACTTAACCAATTAAAATTCACAAGTCAAACATTAAATAAAAGAGAAAAGAGTGATGAATACAACAATATAAATTTCAAGAAATTTAAACACTGATCAAATGACTTAAAATTCAAATTT
Source organism: Dinothrombium tinctorium (assembly GCA_003675995.1). Taxonomy (NCBI): domain Eukaryota; kingdom Metazoa; phylum Arthropoda; class Arachnida; order Trombidiformes; family Trombidiidae; genus Dinothrombium; species Dinothrombium tinctorium. The sequence continues at coordinate 5,864 of NCKU01005421.1, forward strand.
TCTGAGAAAAAATTTGTTTTGTCACATGTGTTTTTACTTTAACAATAATGTCGATTTTTAAGTTTGCCATTGATTAAGAAATAAAAATTTTATAAATAATTAATTTAACAAACAAATAAAAATTCAAACTTTATACTTTGTGTCACATTTATCTATATAGCCTCTAGTTTTGATGAAAAATGTTATAACAAGCAGAGTAAACTATTGTTCACGTAAAAGCAAAATGATTTATAAAATGAGTTTACAGAGAAAATTGTAGAAATAACAAACCTTGGAGAAACCAACAAATCTTATAAAAAATATATAAAGCTTAGTTTGCTTTTATGTAAAATTCGGATAATAAAATGGCGAAAAGCGTAAAGAGTGTTTCATTTTATAAATGCTTCACTTGAAATCTAATTTGAAGATATTTTCTTAAAATTCACAATATAAAACGAAATGCACTAAATAATTTGATAAAAGCAGAAATACATAAAATCGCTGAAAGTTATTTTTATGCATAAGCACTTTCTTGTATTTGCATTCTAGAGCAAAACATTTTAAAAAGTAACGTTAAGCGTGACATTTTGTGCTCACAAACTTACAAAACTAACACAAATAGTTATTTGAATTTAAAAATATTTTATATGTTATAATAATTATAATATCAATTAATAATGATTAAAATGAAGTAAGCAAAATGATGTTAATTATTTTGAAATTTTCAATTCAACTTGAAGACGATAGTTGTATCAAAAACAATCTTTGCTTTAATGTAAACTTGATAAGATCTCTGAAACCTTACAACTAAATACTCAAAACGCGAGTAAATCTTATGACTTGCGCTTTCTATCAACCACACTAGCCTATAAATGCGAATTAAATTTAATTTAGATCTTGTTAACGGCTTATTTATAGAATTATAAACAGGCATGACGAAGATTTCTTCTGTTCTTCGATTTGTTATATTAGATCGATTTCATTATTTCTAGAATGAAGATTGAATTAAAGTTTAAAAAAGACTTATTGAAATGCAAAAATAGACGAGTCAAACTTTTCTCTTTCTTTCGTCATGAAAACTCGAAAAAACGAAATATTTTGAGAGTTCACAAATTCGAAGCAAAACTTTCAAAAGTTAGAGAAGGTGAAGTTTTTAAAAACTTTCACATTAGAACTCAATTTATGTCGAATTTGAAATGGAAGAATTTATCGAAATTGTTTGTCTATGCTTTTGTAAACAAGAAGAAAAGAGTAAATGTCAGTGAATTGTGGCGAAAATGAGTAAATCGAAGCGAAAATGAAAATCAACATTTAATATCGAGCGAAGTTCACTTTAGCAAGAAAATCTCGATTTCTGCTAAAAGCAGTTCAATTTGTATGTCTTTCGAAATGAAAAAGTTCTCTCTTCTCTTTCTCTTCATTTCAATTCAGGACAAAATCGCTTTTGTAGACACCAATTTGGCTCTTTAAGCAAGAGTTGCTCACTTTTTCTCTGCTGATTTTTTGCAAAAAACTCATAAAAATTTGCACGCAATTTAAAGATTAATTTGTTCGGATACAAAAAGAAATCGCATACTGCTGCATGCCATTAACATTACGATAGTCATTGTAACGGTTAATTTCATTGCTGTCCGAAACCGTTACCAAAAGGAATTCCAATAACTGCGACAGCTTGCAACTTAGTTGTTCCGAGACCGCAAAATAACTCGATGCAACCGACCGCACGAAAAAGAAAAGAGACAAACTTAAGTAAGAAATGCTTTATTTACAACTGAATCGAGTTAACACATGAAAAATGATAATGACTAGAGGGGTGGTGGTACGCGCACTTTGCGGAGTACCGACTAAAGTGAAATATTACAAAAGTAACACTTTTGCATTGAAAACAAAAGCACGACACTTTCGCTTGACTTCTCACGAAACTATATAACATTTCGCGAGTCAATCTTTGTGTGTACAATGCATAATCTCGCTTGATATAAAGCATAGTTTGAATAGTTAACATTCGAGCTTTCACTTGAATATAAAGTGAAAATCTTAGTCCAATGAATGTCCAGTGCATCTCTCAAATGGCTAAAGTTGAAATGCATTCAAATGAAGTTTCTGATGATAGTTACATTTCATGATGGGTAGAAAGTCAGCTGTCAGTCATAATAATTTCTTCTACTCAAATCTTACAAAGAAAATATTCGAAATTTGACCGCATTCTATGTCTTAATATTCTCTTTTAAATTATTTATTGTTAAATTTTATGAGAGAAAATTACGATATAAAATGCGATCAAATTTAGATTTTTTAGTTTACAAATTTATTTCTATCCAAAAAAGCTTCACAAACGAAAGCATATCTAGCTGCGAAATCAAACTCTTTTCAGTCCATAGTAGTACAGCTTAATTTAAAAAATCAAGAAATTAAAAAGTGATGATTGTTTAGATAAAATTTGCTTGAATTGTTCATACACTTTTTTGGCCAAGCGAAACTAAAATTCAGTTTTTTAGAAATGAAAAGCAAAAAAATTTCTTTAACTGTTCTACAAAATCAAAATCGTACCGCACTTTCTCCTTACACGCTATGGCGTCATTTTATGTGCCTGAAGATTAATTTACAAACCATTAAGATTGAAAAAGGTTCTTTTAGAAAATTTCAAAAAATCGAGTAACATTTTATCAATTTTTTAGTGCGATTTTTATTGATCATTTTTATCGAGAAAATTTCAATGTGCCGCAAATGATGCTTTAAAGAAAATGAAAGTTGTTTTGGATAACACCTCTGTGAAAACGAGCTCTCCAACAATGCTGCTTTTAAAGCAGTAAATAAATTTTCACACTTGATCAGACATATATTTACTTATAGCATCTTTATTTTGACATAAATTAAATGAAAATAATAATTTAATTATTTTTCTGACATGTTTCGGTCACTTAAGTGACTCTCTTTAAGGAAACAATAATTTGACCGCGTATCTTCAGTCACTAAGTAGCAAAATCGAAGAAGAATGAAAAATAAAAGATGTCAGGCAATTGTTTAATATCTGCGTATCATATCGCTCAATTATGCGTCGTTTAAGGATCGATGGCAATTTTCATATAGTTTCTGTCAGCTTCTTTATTCTGATTCTACTGTCATTTCGGATGTTGTTGCGAAATTCAATCAAGATCTGAACAAAAGCAAACTAGATGCAAAACCCGGCGGCAAAGCAAAGTGCAGCATTGTTAAAAACAACGAGATCTAAAAACGACTACAGAATATGAGGACGTCAACTTTTGACAGAATAAAAAAATTAAAATTTGAACTTTAATGCTCATGCTTAACCTATTGCTTGCTTCTACGACATTTCATCGATTGCAGCTATATCGATCATAAATTTAATTTCTTTTTCAACCTTTTTCTATTTTTATCAATTTTTTTCTTAAATTTAACTTTCAAGGGAAGCTCTTCGACTCTCACGCCTAATTAATAATTAAATCAACTTATTATACGTATTAATGTCAAAAGAAACATTAAATTTGCAGACACTTTTTCGGTAATTTTATTATAATTATATATTGTTAATAAGTGATTTATGTGGTTCAGAGTAAAATTATGCGATTTTTAATGTCACATATTGATGTCTGATTTTTTGTATTCTTACTTATCATATTCTCAATTCATTTCTAAATTATGTGATAATTAGACATCGGATTTTTGTGATCGCACAAAAAATCAAATATCATATGGAAGAATATATACAAGTGTAACAAGCATCAAACAATTAATTGAATAAAAATTTCTTTAAAACAAAATCACATAATTCACATATTTTTATAGCTGTGCACATAAATCACATAAATCGTGTTTAACACCACATTTATAGCCAAAATAAAGAAAAGTATCGATTAGTGAATGATTTAACAAAAATGATATTTGATAAAACTATTTGATTTTAATATATTTTGCAAATACAGTTTCGAAAAAAATGTTTGTCGCGGATCGATCATTTAACATCTTATCATTAAAAAACGTATCAATGTTGATCAGAGTTTACGACATAATTTAAACACATTTTAAAGCAAAATTCGACAAACTTATCAATTTTGACGCAGTTACCAATTTTCTTTAACAACAGATTTCAGTGTATTCGAATGAAAGAGAAAAGCAAACAAATTTTATTGAGTGAAATTTTTTTATTGTTTTTCATGCGACGATTTCATTACAAGCAACTCAAACTGCTTTGTGTTATTAAGAAAATTAAATGGTTATAAAGAATTGTTTAATAAAATTATTTTCTAAAAATGTCAAATGGAAAGTTAAGTGAATAATGACGACTTCAACAT
>NCKU01005422.1:0-10155 GCA_003675995.1 Dinothrombium tinctorium
CTACGGACTTATACTTAGGACTCGATAAGCAAAACCTTTCGCCAAGTAATAGTAACGCAGTTGAAGCTATTCAAAACCATATCCAAAGAGTAATGAGAAACCTTGAACTAGTTGATGAGATCGTATTAGAAAATATTGGGAAATCTCAAATTAGATACACTAGGAATGCCAATACAAAGCGGAGAATATTTGAATATGAAGTTGGTGATCTGGTGATGGTTGAGAAAAAAGCACAGAAAAAAGGATTAAATAGCAAGTTGAGCATGAAATTTCATGGACCATACCAAGTAATAAAGAAACTATCACCGCTAGTATACGAGCTAAGAAGTAGAAATAAGACTTGGATTGAGTCGATTAAGAAAACGAAGCCCTATACTGAAAGAGAAATCCCAAACTACATCTATGTTGACGAAGAATGTGCAAGTGATGATAATGGAAGTCAAGAAAATGATATGCCTGAATTAATTGGCCCCTTCGTGGACGCCATTCGCAAAAGCTTTGACTAACAAACGAGCCTAGCAACTGTTCTGTAAATAGTTCCAATTGCATGTACTCCTTTTTCCTTTATTATTTTTCATCTTATTCGTTAATTTTTAAATTACATTGACTTAAAAAATGTTATAGCATATACTCGCGTTATAACCTTGCTAAATAATACTGTTTCCCTTAGCATTGATTATTAGCAAACAATACTAGCTTATTGAGTGCAATCTGCATTTCAAGTCATTATTCTGCTTGATGTTCAAACAAAAATCAACAAATATTCGAAAATTGATTTAATGAATTTTATTTATGAAAATTAAGAAAAATACATCAGGAACTTTGCTTATTTTCGTATTTGAAATGATAGTTATACTAGTATTGTTTATATTGAAATGAAAGACCAATTAATCCTCATCGGAGCAGTTGTAATATTTTCCTAAAAAAAGAGATAATTGCAATGCTGTAAGAACTGAAACCGACTGTTAAAGTTTACATACCGCACTTCGTCTCCTTCTCGAATGAAGCTTTGAGATGTCTTTTAAGCGTTTGTGCACTGTAGAATTTGCCTTTTCACCCAGGACAGTGATTATCACCTTGATGTGCACGCTTAACATCATGTTGATCCGGATCTCTTGAACGCTAGGCACCCTTGTAGAGTTTGATCTTAATTCCGGATCCAGCTTCAGATATTTTGCTCGTTGAACCCTCATAGTATTTATCACTGCAAAATATAAAACTAGTACTAGTAATAGCTAAATATGTTATTTTCACAAATATTAATTGTTTTTGAGAGTAGAAATGCCTTAAACTATATTAAATAAACTTAAGCTAGCAATAAAGAGAAACGAGTAAACAATGAAAAAACTTACACAAGCCCTTTAAATCAGATTTAATATTATTATTTTGTAATGTTTTAGCCAACGCACGTTGCGCTTCCAAATCACCTTTCAGGGCTTTTGACTTCTGCTTTTCCTCAGCCAGCTGCTCCTTTAACGACTCGTTTTCGACTTTTGCATTGTTCAATTCGGACTTCAACCTAGAAATAGTTAAAATAATTAATATTGCTTAAAAGTTTGGGAAAAGATGAAAGATCAATACAAAACTAGCATTATACTAGCTATCTACAATAAAAACGAGTATAAATTGAAGTGAAAAGATTTTATTGGAGATGAATGTATATTACTTTAAAGCAATTTCCGCTTTTGCAGTCGATTCGGTGTCCGCTTCTTCTATTTGTACAAGTAAATGTTTGCTGTACTCGCAATTGCATTCGGAGATCTCTCCTTGAGATATCAGCGGAATCTCTGTTTAAAAAATTAAAGTTAGATGTTAACAAGAATGCGCATACAAGCAATGCTAGCTGTTCTCGGTTTGAATTATTGAAAAAAGTAACGAATGACAAAAGCTTAAATGATTCGATAAAAAAGCAAAACAGAAGAAAAATGTTTGAAACAAAAGAATCGAACGACGGAAGTGCGCTCGAAAAGCCGAAATTTGACTCACTTTTGATTCACAAAAAAACTTTGCTTTCGAAACGAGCGCAACTAACAGCGGCAACACACTTACCTTCGGTTTTGTCAGCTGTTGCTTCTCTTGAATCCATTTACTACTATTTTTCCAAACTACTCGCTGCTTCCGAGCGTGCACTGCTTTTCCAATTCTGTACGAATTGCAACCGAAAGCCAATAAAACGAACACTTCACGATTAACTGGTGTTTATTTTCGAATATTGCACTCAAAAGGCGCCAAAGGGAAACGGATACAATAAGACGAGGGACCGTCTTATCAGGGCGGCGAACGTGTCACGAGCATATGCTAGCGCGAGTCGCGCGTGCCATGATTGTTAAAAAAGCATATTCGTTATTACTTTGATTCACTATGAAAGTTACTATTGAGCTGTGCAGACATCTTTCTACTCTCTATTATTTCGAACATATAATACCAGAGTGCTAACCACTACCCAATTCAGCTCCCGCTACAAAACTAAATTTTGCTCATAGTTTTCAAATTTGTAATTTTTATAATCTTGTGATATTATTTGATCAATGATGTAAATTTTATTGTACAATAAATCCTTAATAAAAATGGTTAAATTCCATCAAAAATTATAATCGTAAGTTCATTCTTTTTTAATCTAACAAGAAAACCATTCTAATGGTTCCAGAGTCTTTCTCAGGAAAGTTAGCCCTAACAAAGTTTCAAAGGAACTATAGTGCTTTCATGCACTTAACGCTAGTGAATTCATGTGCGAAATTTATAATTAAATCTCACGGGAAAAGTTTGCAATGCTACAAGCGACTGATTTGACGAATTTTGATTGGGTTTGTTTTATCATGATATACATTTTCAAAATTTTGTTTCTATTCAATTTTCTACTAAATATTTTGTGTAAATTGGACAAAATGAAAATATTTTTAATTTATCGAATAGGTATTTCAACAAGCCATTAACAAAAAGTTCATTAAAAATGTTTTTAAAATGACAAATTTTGATTAAAATTAGAGAACTTGTTCGCAGCTAGCATCAAAAATATTCAACGAGCAAAGGTTGTACAAAATGATTGCTGTGAGATGGGCAACGATCAAACTTTTTATTTTAGTCTCGTAGGTTGTATGATATGATGTGGTCTATTGGCTAGGATATCTGGATTTCACCCAGAAGGCCCAGGTTCGATTCCCGGCATCGGAGTTGACAATTTCTGTTTAAAATCATAATTTTGAAACATTTTATCATAGGTTTTATTTAACGTATTTTAAATTCATAGTAAGCTTTATATAACTTAAAACCATATAAAGCAGTGTTAAAAATATTTTTATTTTAGTCATAGAGAATACAAAATGTTTGTTTATATTCTCTTTATTTCAACTTTGTTCATTACCTGTTCAGAATGAGATGAATTATCATAAAAAAATAAAAATGAATAAAAATTCAATTAACTGAAATTAATTAAAATAAAAAAATTTAAAACAGTAAGGTTAGGTCCGGTCAGATTAGAATAGATTAGAGCAAAAAGCAATAGTCTTGGCACAAAAATATGCAATAAAAAATGACCTAATCTAATCTAACCTAATCTTATTTTCTGTCACAGGTAGGCCACTTTTTTTCATACTCTTTTCGCTTTCATTTTAAGTTCTCTAAAAATGACTTTGTTAGTATTTCATTTTATTTCAAATGTAATAGCAAGCTTTTTAATGCCAAATTCAAAGTTTTTCAAGTATCAGGTATTAGTTATAATGAAAAAATCAAAACTATTTCATATTTTTTGTTTATTAAAACATAAAAAACTTATTTCGGCTGATCAAATCGTTAATTCGAAGCATAAATTAATTTTTGCATTTTTACAGTTTTCACTATTAGAAATGCTTCGGATGCAATCATTTAGCTTATATTACAATTTTCTTTTGTTTAATTTCTATTTAAAATACGTTTTTAAGGCCTTTTAATACTCTGAAATTTAAACGCAAGAAATCTTTCTTTAAAAATTTAATGGAGCTTAAAAGTTAAATCAAAACAAAAATAAAATCGCATCTACTTTACAGGATTGACAAATGTAATATTGCAACTTTATCATTAAAAATATAAGAAAATTAGACTCAATGCAAATATTTAACTAGTTAAAGTGTTATTTCTTTAAGATATATTATATTTATATTAATAGTGAAAGAAAAAAATTTTTATTTGCAGTTGCTGTAAGTAAATACCAACGCTTTCTGTTCTAACAATAACAAAGATAATGTCGCTTAGATTTTGGATTCATCGCGAACTTTAAACTTAAATATTTGATTATTTGTTTTTTATATAAATTCTTGCATGTAAATCAGTTTTTTGTTCACGAACATTTTTTCTTTCTCTATAACTCGAATTAAAATGTTCGCAAAAGTGAAGGATTTCAAAATATTTTTTTCTTTATCAACGGTGAAAAAATTACTGACTAAACTTTTAAAATGAAAGTGAATATAAACGAACTTTTTGAAAAGAAAGAACAAAGTTGAAATAATGGAAATTCATTTTGATAAAATAAAGCAAAGCATGCATTTGTTAAGCTATCTTTCACTAATCGAATACTAATTACATTACAAAAAATACATTACAGCTAAAAGCATATTTTCTGCGCTTCAGAAAACGTCAAAAATGATAAAGACTTTTTGCATAAAACTCTTTCATTAGTATTTCACTGAATCTTATAGTTGATTTTTGAGTGACTCAATTTTTCAATTAATAATTCTTTATATTGCAAATCTTCATTTAACTCTTTGATTTCAAGAAATCACAAAGCCTACTATAATTTACTTACTTAACTATAAAAGAATTTAACAAAATTCCCCAAAATAAACGAAGCGCTCAAACTTTTACTCAATTTAAAAAATTATTAGACTCATTTTAGAAAAACTAAAATTTGAAATTATAGAAAAATTTATATTTTCGTAATTTTTTCTCTCCATCATTAACTACACTTTTAGCGAAAACTAATACAATAAATACAAATTCAATTCATTTCTTCATTTCTGTTAGTTTGTTATTTTCATCCAAAAATCTTCAAAAAGTCTGATCCTGACAATATAATATAATAATCCCGTTCAGATATAATAAGGCTTTCTTTCGCAATCTTGCTACTTACTATTCAAAAAAATAATTAAATCCTAAAATTAATATCAAAAGAAGACAGATTTCAGTTTTTAAACATATTTTACTTTGCTGACTTGCTTCTCTGGCTGAAAAATTAATTAATCAAGTCAATAAGAGATATAAGAATAACTATTTAGCAATTTGGTCTATTCAATGTGCTTTTGCAACAATAAACGCAAATATAAAAATCAATTGTCATCTTGAATTGTTATTTTGGATATTTTCCCTTTGTTTATCTCTCAGATTAAAGTGTCGCGGATTTCTTGACAACCGATTCTTATATTCATTCAGGATACCTAATGACTATTGATAACGTATGAAGACATAAAGAAGTTTTATTTGGCGTTATACATAAATTCGTCTGATTCACACACACAAGCGCAGCGAGTATTTATTCACAAATACGTTAGTGTCACACTGAATCGCAACATTGTTTACTCTCACTAAGCGGAACACACTTTTTATTTAATTTCGCTTAAACTACCCAGAGTCGAAGTTTTATTTTAACTTTAAATTAAATATACTTTGGTAACATTTAACAAACAACATCTATGATATGTGAATCACCATAGAAAATGAAGTTTTGCAATCTTCTATTTAATTCATCAATCATTAGAATTGGAAACCTCTTTCAATAAAAAAAAGAAAAAAAAAGAAAATAGATTCAATAGCAACAAAGGGAAAGTATTTATTTGATAAATTGAAATCATTTTGAAACTTATACGATTTAATAGTATCTAAGGAATGTTAACTTAAGCTGCAATATTAGGTTACAACACTGACTTACTCGAGAGACAACCATCCAAAATTTCATTTCGCCCATTAAAATGTATTGAGTCAATTTTTATATTTTATTTCTCGTTTATTCATGATTAGATTGTTTTTGGCTTATTTAAAAAGAACTGAAAATTTTTTCGTTGAAAATAATGCTTTTTATCATAAATGTATATGAAAAAAGCTTTTGTTCTACGTTATTTTAACTTTAATTTTTCCACACGCTTTTAGATCTCAATTTCCTGAAACCTGAAAATTTTTTATCAGATGCTTTACTTCAATAAACGGCATTTCATTTGCGCAACATCTTTAAGCGAATATTTATTTTTTAAGTATCACTTATCAAGAAAATCTTTTTATTCTTGCTCATCTTATCGTTTTAGTGATTAATTGAATGCTATTTGTGCAAGCATTTGTGCATTTCGAAAGCTTTTCTAAGGTAAAAGGATTTCCAAATATCCATTCATTCTGCCAAAATTTGTAAATACTGCGATGCGTTTATCGTGTTTGTTAGGTAAACGGATCCAGAATTTATTTCAAAAAATATCGTGTGCCTCATTTCTGACTTCATTAAAACTAACGTTACCTAAATTGCATCATTTGGTTCCGCTGGTTTCTTACTAGCTTAGTGCTCTAGCAATTAATGAAACTCATATTTTGAAAGTTAAACACCTTGAACAATTTTTTTCGGCGATTAAGTTATCTTAGCAAATGTTGACGCCGTTTTTGTGATAAGCAAAAACAATGAATTATACCCGATTTTGCCATTCAAATTGAAATAAAATCAGCGCATAAGATTCGTTTAACAGCGCTTCGAGAAAAATTGTGTTTACTTTAGAAGCGGAATAATAAAGTTGAGTCTTTTGAAAATTTGAAACAATTGAAGAAAATGAAAACTCTTTTGATCAAATGTGCTGCTATAATTTTTATCGCGGCTTGCTGCGTTGAGGCTGATCTGCGTAAGTTAATCTTTTTTCCAATTAAAAAGTTTCTTCTTTTAATCAATTCAAAAAATACATATTTTGGTTTAAAATTAAAGCTTACAATGTTACCATCTTCTTTGATGGAAAGAGATTTGTTTCGTTTCTCGGTAAATTGAACCTGAATTTAATCGGTAAAGGATTCAAATATCCGGTGACTCTTAGTGCTGAGTGTGTCGCTTCTTTCGAATTTATTTTCGAAAGGCAATTCGCTTTTACGATCAAAAATTACAAAAGTATTTTTTTCAAATAAATCAACAACGAGAAAATAGAGTACAACAAGACGAAGTCGTACGCAATTAAAGCTCCTTATCAAGTCTACCATATCTACGAAGTTTCTCTTAATCCGAAATCTAAGTTTACGCTTGGCTCTATCTTCAGTGCGAAGAAAAGATACGTCACACAGATTGTTTTGGACCCAGTCTACATTGAATTCGATCTGTAAGTTTTAATTTTTATTTGTTCAAAATTAATTTCATTACAAGCTAAAATTTAAGGAGCAATTTTTGACCAAGATGACAATTATGCGAGCGTAAATAACCTCGTAACATGGTTAAATGATTGCCTAAAAGCTGAAATGATTGAAATCGAACTGAAAACTTAAAGAATGGGAAAATTCTAAAACTGTTTGTTTTTAATTTATTATTTAACATGAAACGTAGATGCACAAAAAATCAAATTATCGCTTTCGAACTAGTTGATAGCTAATATTGAATAATCGACTCGATTTGAATTTCTTTTATCACATTTTGGCGGTTCGTGCATCGAGTAAGCGAACACTTTGAAAATCAAACGCCGACTGACTGACAGCGCGGTGGTCGGTTTTATTTATGCTTTTAGTGGGCGATAATTACAATTAATCTTATCGGTATGTACAATGTTTAAAATTTAAAATTTACGATTAATAATGTGTATGTGTGTGTAAAGGTGTTTGCCACATGACTATCCCCTCAGTGAGTCAAGCGAACGAAAACTATTTACAAAATGAGATGACTAAGAGTTTAATAAGTAAGTTTTTCAGGTTTTCTAATTACGCGCCCGAATCTAGTTATTTTTTCTTTTTTAGTAGCAGCTGCAGTTAAGGTTGTTTGTGATGAACATAGTTTTGAAGGAGGGTCTGGGATGTCGTCATTAAGGATGAATCCTCGTTTTAAGCGATCAATGGTGACGACAACATTCTTCCCATTAACGTCTATTTTGAAATTTCTTTCTTTGCGCTCTACAACTTTATGTGGCCCTGTATATGGTTGTTTCAGTGATGGGCTTATTCTATCATCTCTAAGGAAGACATGACTACATGTTTGTAAGTTTTGTGGTATGAAAATCTGTTGTTTGCTGTGTGAAGTCGTAGGTGGTGCTTTTAAATTCTTCATATTGTCGCGCAATTGCTTTAGAAAGTTTTCTCTAGAGTACTCATTTGTAGGCTCTATGGCGTCTGCCGGCAATCTTAAAGTTGTCCCATAGACGAGCTCTGCTGGTGAGGCGTTAAAATCTTGCTTAATCGCTGCACGTATGCCCAACAAGATAACAGGTAGTTTCGCTCCATTTTCTGTTTTCGTGTGCTTTAATTGCTGTTTTTAGTTGTCTGTGAAAGCGCTCTACTAATCCATTTGTCTGAGGATGGAATGCCGCAGTTCTGATACGTTTAGTTCCTGTTAATTTCGTTAATTCGTGGAATAAAGAGGATTCGAATTGCCTGCCTTGGTCGGTTGTAATTGTCGGTCGACAACCAAAGCGCGAAATCCACGTGTTGAAAATGCCTTTGCGACGCTTTCGGCAGAAATATCTGATAATGGTGCAACTTCGGGCCACCTAGTAAAACGATCAATTGCAGGTAGGCAATAACAGAAGCCATCCGATGGTGGTAGAGGTTCTATTAGATCGATTTGGACGTGCAAAAACCGAGCATCAGGATTTCCAAATGTTCCTAATGCAGCTTTTGTATGCCTGTGGATTTTTAATCGTTGGCATTGAATACAGGATTGGACCCAAGTTTTAATGTCCTTTCGCATATTTGGCCAGACATATCTTTTAGAAATCAATTTTAATGACGTTGATATGCCCGGATGCGAGAGGTTATGGAAATGTGCGAAGATTTTCCACCTAAATGAAGAAAAAACAAAAGGCCTAGGAGTTCCTAAGGACGTGTCGCAAACGAGAGTTGCTTCGGATCCTAAGCAAGGTATGTTTTTCAGATGAAGAGAAGTTTGATCGCTTAGAAGGCGTTGCAATTCTTCATCGGATTTTTGTGCACTTTCTAGAAGCTTAAAATCAAGATTTTCTGAAATAGATATCGCGTCCATTTCAATTCTCGAAAGAGCGTCTGCAACCGTATTTTTTCCGCTAATATGGCGAAATTCGGTTGTAAATTGAGAAATAAAGTCGAGATACCTAAATTGTCGCGGGCTACATTTGTCGATTTTTTGGCGAAAGGCAAATATGAGCGGCTTTTGATCGGTAAATATAGCAAAATCTCGACCTTCCAGCATGTGCCGAAAATATTTTACTGCTCTATATGCAGCGAAAAGCTCACGGTCGTAAGTAGACCATTTCTTTTGATTGTCTTTTAATTGTGCAGAAAAGAACCCTATTGGCTGCCAATTTTTTCCGTGGAACTGCATTAATGTTGCTCCAATCGCGACTTCCGAGGCATCTACCCAAAGGCTAATCTTTGCGCCTGGAATTGGATGAATAAGAAGAGTGGAGTTTGCTAGATTCTGCTTGGCTTGGATAAAGGCATTTTCTGCTTCTTCAGTCCAAGGTAAGGAAGTTTTTTCTTTTCTCTTGTCCGCGCTGCGTTTAGTGTTTTTAATCCCTTTAAGGAGATAATTTAACGGTGCTAGGGTTTCTGCCGCTCTAGGGATAAATTTTCTATAAAAATTTATTAAACCTAGAAAGCTTCTAAGTTGACGTATTGAATTTGGCCTAGGAAATTTTCGAATCGCTTCTACTCGCTCAGGAAGCGGGGCTAAACCTTGAAATGATAAAAGGAACCCCAAAAATTCCATTTCCGTAACTCCAAATATGCATTTTGAAAAATTGATGCGCAATCCGTATTGATTTAATTTCTCGAAGACCAATTTTAAATGTTTTTTGTGTTCCTCATTGGAAGAAGAGGCAACTAAAATATTGTCGATGAGAGCGAATGCGAAGTCAAGACCTCTAAGAACCTTATCCATAAGCCGTTGAAAGGTTTGAGGCGCATTGCAAAGGCCGAATGGCATTACAAGGCTTTCGAAAAGACCGAATGGTGTAATGATCGCTGTCTTGTGGATATCGTCAGGATGTACTC
>NCKU01005423.1:0-10154 GCA_003675995.1 Dinothrombium tinctorium
TGATTACTTTTGAAAAATGCAATTACATTTAATAATTAATTACGTAATTAAAGCTTTTTTTAAAATTGTAATTGTAATTAATTACTTTCATTTTGTAATTTGTACAACACTAGTTGTGAGTTTATTTATATTTGATTTTCAATTTATTCAAAATGCAAAACATATAAGAAGTTAAAAACTGAGAATTTCTTTTGTTCAAACGATTTTTGAATTTTAAATAGTTCTAAATATATAGAGAAAAATAATTTTATTAACATTTTCTGAAACTGAAAACAATAGAAAAGCAAAAATCAAATTATATATCTGATTTTTTATCATCATAAGTCTCACAAGTGTTTTAAATGTTACTCTTCATCAATTAATTTCAAAAATAAGCTGATCAGTTTAAGATATGGCAATTGTGGCTTATTTATGTTCTAAAAGTAAAGAACTCTCATTTTCATTCTTCTTTTAACTTAAAACCTGCAAGTTAGTTTCAATAGGATAATAAGATTTGAACATCAAGATATTTTTCTTAATGTTGCGCTTTAATAGCGTCATAATTGTTTAATCAATAGCTTTGTATGAGTATAGAGCCAAGTATTAGACATCGACAACAAACATGAACCAAGACACGCAATCATTTTGAATTCATTCGACAATAATCACGCTTGCTGTAATATGATTGAATGTATTACTAGTTTTTGACGATGTCAACATTTGTGTTCAGAGAAATTTTGATGCATTCGATTGGCGGATAGAACCTATGGCGTATGTTTTAAAACATTTAGACTCAATTTTATAAAAATCTCTTTCTGGTATAAATTCGCAAAAGGGAAACGATTTCAGATTAAAATCGCCGTTAAATTAGAATTTTTATTTAAGAAAATTTTTACTCTTTTAAAATAAAAGTTGAGCCAAACAATTGTTTTATTTGGTTAATCTTTCAATAATTCTGATTACAAGTAATTCTAATGGAAAATTCCTTTAGTCATTATTTGCCCTTGGTTACTTGAATATTTTTCAGCTATATAACCTGGTTTCTCGATTGTCTTGCATTCTGCATTACGAGGATGGTCACAATGTCCTGTCAAATCATTCCATATAGTTTCAGCAGGACAAGGGTATGCAACAGGTGCGTGCGAGCAAATAACGAAGCTCTAGCATAACAATGATTTTATTGATTTTCTCAACTTGTGATTAATTCTTACCGTGCAATCCAATTTAACCATAGCTTTAAAACTCTTTACTCCCGCGCATAAGTGATCATATAGTTGTTTCGATATATATCTAGGAACTGATGAACCGTCTGCGCTAACTAAAGAAGACAGAACTCTGCCGCTGTCGGTATAGGCCGAAGAAATGAGCCTATGATTTGGGACTACCATAACTCTTTCAATATGCGTTGGCATCAAAGGTAAACCTATTTGCTGAAGTGGGTTTTCTAAAGGAATTCCGTATGAGACTGAGTAGCTTGAAGGAGAGACACTTATGTCTTGTCCTATGTATGCTGGAGGAAAGAAAATTGGACTTTGGAATTCGCCTACTTCATTAATTCTAAAACTTGTCGGTTGGGACACCGCAGATCGAATTATATGATCGACTGAGTTGCCTGAAGAGTAGGAGTAAGAGTGTTGGGGTGTGTTAATAGAAAAAGTTCGAGGAATTTGGCCGAATGGGACGTTAGCTGAAACAGGATGAAGAATTTGGCCGAATGGGACGTTAGCCGAAAAAGATTGAGAACTTTGTGGGGCCGGTAACAATGTTTGTTCTATAAATGGTCTTCCCTTTGGAATCGCAATAGTAAAAGCCACCAGTGAGAAACCTTTAATTTGAATCAAAAAATATTTTTCATGAGCAAAAAATTTCAAAACAATTTCAACGTCATGACTCACCTAATAGTGGGAAAAATGATTTCTTCATCCTTTGCGAACAATTTAGACTCAATGATTGGTTCAAGATTTCGATCAGCTTTCAATTTTGACCATTTTTCGATTCTTTTATAGTTGCGAGCTCGAATTCTTTTTGAAATTTCACTCTTATCATTGGTTGAAATGGATGAAAGGAGGAATGCTGACTTCGTCATATATTCGCCAACATGTTTTTAGTAGATATTTTCAAATAAATTATTTTTTTCTATATTTGTTTCGCTAATGTTTTGCGTTAAAGTTTGTTTTTTTCATCTCATCAAATGCTGAATTTTATTTTCATAGCGCATGCTTTTACACCTGCCCTAGAATAATTCATAGAAAACAGAAAAAATATCCCATAGATCTTATAAACACTCGAAAATTAATTTTTTGTGATTAAAAAACGCTTCTCTCTTCTTAACAGCCATTTTGTGCGAATCACGACAAAATTTGAATGCGAAAAACGACAATAGAATTTAAATTAAGAAATTAACGCATTTACAGTCGTTTAAATTTACATTTCACATTTTGACGAAAGTGTTTCCCTGTTTGCAAAAAACACTTTCTCTATTTGCAGCATTATCTCAACATCATAAATTTTAAAAAATATCTTCGTTTCGAAAAAAATTAATTGTGTAAAGCAATGAATTTTTCATGTGATTGAAAAACTTGCGTCAATATAAGATTCTTTCTCTAGCATCAAAACCACTTTTTACCGCTTAAGCGGAACATTAGATGTTGAGTCCATTTTTTCGAATTTTTCTTCGAACTTGCTATTGATTAGAAGGAATTTCGCAATCAGAATATTCTCGGTGAATAGTGATTTACCATTATTCACTTAAAATTTTTGCTCTTGATGAACGGTTTATCAAACTTCTCTCTTGTAATTCATAATTTTTGGCAAGAAAATGGTCAATTTTTTTTGTAATCGAAAGAGCTTTAAATTAAGTGGTCATATGATAAACAGAAGTTTTTTTTGTATTTAGCCGTAAACAATGCAATATGAAATAGAAATGCTTTTCTCATGCGTCCGCCGAAATCGAAAGTCGGAATTTGAAGGTAAGTTTATTTTTCATATTACAACTTTTGCAGTTTATCTAGCAAGTATTCTCAGTAAACAGAACAAAAATATTTTTTTGACGATGTTTTTTAAAAGTAGAATTTTGAGTTTCGCAGTTAAAATTCTTATTTAAAATTATTGTGAAACTAAATTAAACTATGGGGAAAAGCACCTATTAAGAGACATGAGGAGCCAAAAATGCAAATAATTTTTTAAAATGCTAATGAAAAGTTTCCAATTTTACCTCCTTGCATTTATTGTTTTAGATATTAATCAAAAACATTGCAAATGACTTTTATAAAAAAAAAACTGAAATCGTGGCTGCTCGTACTAAGAGACAAGCTCCTATTTTCAAATTTAAAATTTATACTTAATAATGAAAAGACTTCGTCTCTCAATAGGTGCTTTTCATCATACTCAAAACTAAAACTTTAGATGAAATGTTACATGATCAGAAGTAAATAATTTTTTATGTATTTGCTTCACTTTCATGTATTTCATTTCATTTCATTTTACCTATCAAAATGAAGTCGAAAACTAAATTTCATTGGAATACATTTGCACCTCCTCTAGCAGATATTCGCAGTAAAAAGAACAAAAATATTTTTTTATGAATGTTTTTGAAAAGTAGAATTTTGAGTTTCATAATTAAAATTCGTACTAAAAAACTATTGTGAAACTTAATTAAACTATCTTACTTTATCTTTCTTTCTATTTCTCTATCTATGCGAATGAGGCGAAATGTTTATCTTTATATTGCTTTAATTTTTTAACATATTTTTTATTTCAACTTATTTTGTTAACTTTCTTCCCTTGCAAAATGCACATGTATTACAAAATTTTTAAAAAGGTCCATCACATTGCCAATCATTTCCACGCCATTCCTTATCATTTCTTAATACTACGGTTCCAATTTCAACTTCGCTTGTCTAAAAATAACTTCCTTGTGTGAGCTTTAATTTTTTATGGGCTAAGAACTTCCTCTATCCATATTTTACCCGAAATTATCAACATAGAGGTCGTTACAGGTCAAATGGGTTATTACGTGTTGTATGGGTTTTACGGGTCGTAGGGGCTTACGAGAAAACTTTCCTCCTTTCACGTAGGGGACAGGCGAGTTTGAGGTGGGGCGACTTTTTCCGTTTGCACCTCTAATGTATATTATGCTTAAATAAAAAGAAAGCAATAAAACTTTTAGTAGAACGGCAAAGAAATCCGGACTCCGTCCATATAACATGGTCCGATTTTGATTTTTTGATCACAATTTAAACGTTTGCGTAGAATTTTCCACTCATCCTGACTCATTTTTCCATCGACATCTATCGGCTTAAATATTTTTTATCGTTGAAACATTTACCGGTTATAAAAACTGGATAAAAACCCGTTGTGAACGTTTCCAGGGAAAATAAGCAGGTAGTAGGTTTATTCCAAAAGGAAATGGTCGGCATTTGGTGTGCGTTTTAGTTTTAAAAGTTAATTAGTTCTACTTTCTTAATGGACAATGAAACCGCATTTGTCTGTTTATGCAGTTAAACACATATTCTCCTAAAAATCTGCGGAATTGACCGAAATATTTAATTTTTTTATTGGATTAGCTTCCTATACATGTATCAAAACAAATAAGTTTTCACTGGCTGGAGAATATTTAAGAAATTTTCGTTGATTTTAATCTCATTTCGCAATTTCTTTGCCATTTCGGTTTTTTTTCATTTTCATTAATTAAAAATAGAAAGCATTTAAGTTTCTCGCTCCTATCAAGAGCATTAAAAGTAAAAAGCGCATTTCGAAAATTGCAAATAGAAAACGTGCAATTCAAAAAAAAAAACGAAACTAAACACACTGCTTGTCAAAAACACCCACACTATGATCAAAATAAGCATTAATCACTTACTAAGAGAATTGCCGTTTGTTTTACATCGCTGTCGAAATAATGAGTCTCAAGTGATGATTTTGAATATTTATTTTCTATTTTCGCAAAACAAGACAAATAACGGCATAAACAAAAAAGCATATGCACTTGCTCAAATCTTAATAAAGACTTTACAGCTAATAAAACAACAAAAAAAAGTGACAGCAGTACCCGGTTTAC
This sequence comes from Dinothrombium tinctorium, assembly GCA_003675995.1. Taxonomy (NCBI): domain Eukaryota; kingdom Metazoa; phylum Arthropoda; class Arachnida; order Trombidiformes; family Trombidiidae; genus Dinothrombium; species Dinothrombium tinctorium. The sequence goes on from NCKU01005423.1 coordinate 5,039, forward strand.
TTCTAATATATAGTTTCTCAAAGCAAGTTTCATGCAACTTTCGTTTTAAGAGCTTTGTAAAAAAGTCGAGTATCTGAAGTAATTTTTTAATCGGCTCTCTAATACATGCTTAAGAGTTAATTAAAAATATTTAAAAAAAAAGAATTTCTCATAAGAATATATTTAAGTGAACAGTAATTATAGAGCCTTTTTTTATTAAAATATTAAGAAAACTTGGTAACTTGTGGTTCGCCATTATTCACTTAAATTATTGTTTATGATTACATTTTATTTCACAACTGAATTAATTTTTATCAAAATTTTCTCTTTTAAACATAATGTTTTTGCCAAGAAATTAATCAAAAATTTTAACACCGAAAGGAACATTGAACTAACTGTTCATTTGACTCGCACATATTTTTATTATGTCTAGATAAAATACACGAGATGATCATGTGACAATCAGCCAGCCGAAATCGAAGGTGGCTCGTGTTTTGACGGGCAGCAGCATGTTTATATTTTGAGAATAGCGAGAAAAAGGTAAATTAATTGTTTTCATATTTTTAAATACTTGCTATGCAATGTGGAATGATTGTTATTATAACGACAAATAATTGGGATCATAGGGTAATTGGCATCATAAACGTAATCACTCGAATTTGCTAGTTGTCTCTCGTCTTTTAAAATTAACCAAACTTTTTATGTTTGCATGAAATATTCAATATTCAAAGCAATTCAAATAATCGAACACATTTATGAAATTTATTTTTAAAGTGATTGCTTATTTTATTAATTGCTGATCTAAATGCTTAATAAACAGAAAACTGCTGATTTTCACAAAATTAAAAAATTTTCATCCTGTTAATCAAGGTTTAAAAGATTTCATACTCGAAAAATTTGAGTCCTAGAAGAGAAATAAACATATTTAATGCATTAAAATAAATTTATATATTTAAAAAATCACCCTTTACACAAACAAATATGACATCGAAAGTTAAGGCAGCTTTAATGCGAAGAGAAATGAAATGAAAAAGAAGTCAAATTATATGTGACACATTTTCGTCGAGTAAGATTTAGTAAGTGAAAATTTTTATATTTTTATTTAACTTCATTTAATTTTTGATTTTGATTTTATTTTATTAGCGCCGCGAAGTTTTATGACCCGATTTTCATTAATTCATTTATTAATTTTTTTCATACTTTCGATAATAATTTGCAAATATTTTTTTACCCCTTATCAAGATGTATACTTAAATAAACTATTAGTTGTCAATTTCAATTACCTCAAAACACATAATCCTATTTAATTTTTAAAAAAAAGTTTTTTGCTCGCATCACTCGCTCGCTCTATAAACTCTCTCTCTCTTTATCTTGGATTCTAATCTTAACAATTTTCGTTTATTTTTGAAGCGTACACAGAAAATGTGCACACACAAAACAACGCAAACATACTACACAAAACGCTTAAATAGCGTTAATTTAAATTCGTTTTTCGGTTTGCCTTCGAGTGAAGATAGTAGTTGTCGCGTTCAAATCAGATGGTGTGCTTGCACCGCTCTTACGTGATGTGTGCGATTGGTGTACTCTTCGGCCAGCGAATGGTGAGCGAAGAGCGGAGAGAGAGAGAGAGTGGAGAAAAGCAGAAAATAGAAGCTCTTCTCCTCTGCTCGTAGTATCAACAACATACACGCACAAACTCGTGTTTTGACGTATGTGATTTTCGTGTGAAATTTCAAAATCGTGAAAAATTTCAAAACGCAAGCATTTCTTTTCCTTTTGAAATTTTAAATTTTAAAAAATTATTTATATTGTGCCTGAACATTATTTTTTCATCGCTTCCTTTTATTTAATTCTTTTTTTAAAGTGAAAAGGAAGAATTTTTTTTGTTAAGCACATTGAAATTCAATATTTATAAAGAAAAGCTCTGTTTAGCTTCGGTTTGTGCTTGTGTTGACACTATTGTTTAGCGAATTTTGAAGAAACAATACAAAGAGCTGAAAATTGGTGTTGTGCGCGCTTTTAAATTACACGTTTTGAATTTTAAAAAAATCATGCGTTTGAATTAATTGTGAACAGTGAAAATGAAACGCGTAACAATTTTGCATTTCAAGGATTTCGCTCTCCGTTCATTTGAATATTGAATAGCAAAAATGTTTTTTGCAAAACAGAATGCAAGTCACTCATTCGCTATCGGCACGCTGTTTTTGTTTCGAGAATCGCGATTCAAACTGTTTTCTGTTCGTTTCTTTGCGCTTCAATAAAAGCAAACATCGTTCGATTTCGAAATTCGCCATTTTCAATTTCGGTTCGCATTCGACGCGTTCGCAGCGAGTTTTTTCGTCGAAAGCGGCGCTAAACACAAGTGTCGAAAACTGGCCGTAAAACGTCGCTTTGAGGTAAGTTTTTTCGGCACTCGAAAATTTTCCACATTTCAAATTGTTTTTTATTTTTAAGCGTGCAAAAACATGGCAAACTACGGTTATCTCGAATCGTCGCCTTCGTCTCACTTTCAAGCGTACATCAGACGAAGAAATCGCGAACGAACTCTGTGCTTGTTTTCCACTCATTTCATAATCTATACACTCGCCGTTTTTAATTTCATTCTCCTCTTTTCGGGCTTAATTATGCTCACTTTAACGTTACTCTACAATTGGGCACCGTCCGTATTCAACGAGCGTATTGAACTGTCAATACTTCGTAGCTTATTACCTGCTTCGCATTCGGCCAATTTTCTCTTCTATTCAACGATCGTTTGCGGTTCACTCATCGCGTTCATTGCAATCATTAATATCATTTATGATTGCTTTCGAGACAAAAGCAACGCGACCAGCGACCGCACGAACGCGAAAGCGAAGTGCGATCGACCGTTGCATAACGAATACTACGATATCGGCGAAATTAATCTAACGTTCAATTCGACGGCAGCTGCTTTGAATGGTTCAAAATTTAGACGAAACGCAAATCAAAGCTCGAATAAATCGCGAAAACCATATTCTTCCATTGCTCTATGCAGCTTTATATTTGCGCTTTTATTTTTGTTTACATTCCAATTGTCAATTGGCTTCTTATCTGTCGTTGCCACTATCGACAACAATGGTGGTAATTACAATCACAATAAAGAAGATCACATTGGGGATATTGAATTCGTACGTTTATTGCGTGAGAATCTCAATTCAAATGCCACTAATTATGATTTACTTATGGCGCGACGCAAAGAATTTGACATCATACAAGCCTCATTCAGATGCTGTGGTCTTGAGTCGTTTGAGGACTACGGCGATAAGCAAGTTCCTGATACATGCTGTAAAACGATTTCATTTAATTGCAGCGTTCGCAAGCATCCATCGAACATCAATTACGATGGTTGCGCTGCAAGTGCATTAGAAGCAATAAATTGCTACATTATTATCATGGGTTCAGTTGCATTTGGTTTCTCATTTATTCATTTGTTTGGCTTATCGTTTGCAATATGTTTATTCGTACAAATGATGCGAAATACTTATAAATGATCATATGAATGCTAAATAGCAAAATTTTTTCCAAAACAAAATGTAAGTCTCTCACTAGCTAACATGATCGATCAAGTATATATTGAATATCGTTTCATTCTGTTGAACAAAAAACAATCACTAAATCATAGAAACAAAAACAATCACATTTTCAATTCTTTAATGCAAGTAATTTAAAACAAAATTTTCGATTAAAAATAAACAGCAAAACTTTAAAGACGCGAGTACTGAAAATAAATTAATTTCTTAAAGAAATTAGAATTTGTGAATTAGGATAGAAAATTTAACGAAAGTTAGCTAATTTACATATCAAAATTAATATTTTGTTTATTGACAAAAGCCCTGAAGCAAACAAAATGAAACGATTGATTCAAAAAGTTAGTTTAAGCTTGTTTCACGGAAGTTATTTTGATAGACAATTGTATTTTAAAAATACAATTATAAAATTACAATCATTTTTATTCATTCCTCATCTCTTATTTTTATCTTTTATTTCAGAAAATTTTCAACATGCGAATGAATAATCAAAAATTAAATCTCGAATTTCAAAAGTCAAAGTAAAAAAGTATTTTGACTTTTCGTTTCGCTCACCAAATCTTTTCGAGAAAACGTTTATTTTATGCACAAAAAAATGTTCTAATTGATATAAAGAGAAAATATTTATTTTTTCAATATTATTATTATTATTTCGCTGCATTTCTTCTTTTTTTTCACTTACCAAGTGAGTGAAGTGGTAAAAGGGCCAGGGGCAAGGCCAGTCTTACGACCTTATAATGCGAATGAAAAACTGGTTGTCTCACAATAGACAGCCGAGTGAGTGAGTGAAAGAAAGGGAAAGTTGAAGCTGAAAAACGGGTGAGAAGAGGAGAGAGCGTAAAGTTAAGCTTTTTTTTTAAATAATTTTTTACAAAGAAGCAAATTCGCAAGCGTCTTATAATAGGCGTAAGCAATTGACAACGTTCAGTTTAGCACCCCGTCAATCATCAGGTCATTATTAAAAGTAAAAAATGTGAAAGAATTTTCAGTGAATAGTAAAAACTAACTCTTAGCTATCAACAAATTTTTTTAATGTGAAAGTTGTTAATTTAAAGTAATCATTTAAATTTTCTCCCTGTTTCAAACTCGTAATAAGTGAAGTTTACTAACCCGTTAACACTTATATAAAATTCACTTATTTTCGGTTAAAATCTCATTCTATGTTTTTCTCTTTCTCACACCGGTCTCTCACCATTTTTAGTTTCTTAGTTTTCTTATGCTTATCACTCACTTTAAGACCGAAATGTCGATATACTGTACACTAACGCGAGTTGATAAATCATCGTCACTCGCTGGTCACAGAACTTGGTCTCACGGCTCACACGCTATGCATAGACATTTGCTCGACTTTGACAAATTGAATGTCGCGATTAGAGAAGAGGACGACTAGCACAGCAACTACTAAAACTATAACATCATCCGCAAAATGAATTAATGCAGTTTGTCGCGTAATTATCGCTTGGAAATCTGTTTAAATGAACTGCCTGAAGCAGCAATGCCTAACCTTAGCCGCAATAATGATTGTATTATGCAATCGACAGTTTTAAAAGTTATCTGTTGGCCATATGCACAAAATCCACAAATAGCAAATA
>NCKU01005425.1:0-10151 GCA_003675995.1 Dinothrombium tinctorium
AATAAATTTATTCCGAAAGGGCCTATCCAACAATGCATATATTATTAGAAAGGCCCTTTCGGAATAAATTCATTCAATTATTCGATTTACTCGATTTCGCAACCCTGCTTATCATAAAATATCCATTTTTACATGCGAATGTTAATTTTTGGAGCAGAGTTTTTTATAAATGAGAATCACCACACTTAAAAAATGAGTTTTTTAAAACTGTTTAACAGTGAAGATCGTGAAAAAGTAACTTTGTGTTAGCAAATTTTCACGTTTTTTATCTTGAAGTTACACTTGCGCAACTCTAGTAAACCTACTTATTGCTTGTAAGTAATTGATAAAAAACTCGATTGCGTACCTGTACCTCGAGTCGGCGTTTAAGGTTAGGGGCGCACAGATTTCAGTGCGCGTTAAAAGCCTTGAAATGTGAGACTCGCGAATAAAAAGAGTGAAAAAAATTTATTAATTCTGAAGTTTTTTAGATTATTTCCTTTAATAAACGCCGATGTTTGGGTAAAACTCGAATTCAAATTGAATAGTTTTAATAATTCGATTCAATTGAAAAGATATTTTCGAATAAGTGATTCGAAAAATGAGCTTCGACTTGCTTCCCGATGAAATTATTTTAAATGTAATCTCATCGCTTGAAAGTAGCAAAGAATTCGCAGCTTTTTCAGCGACTTCAAAACGTTTGAACATTCTCTGTGACCAGCATCTACAATCACGCAAGAGTTTTGTGGCTGTCGGTAGCGATGTAAAGCATTTGAATTCACTGCATGAATGGTCAAAAGATCAGATAGACAAAAAGAAAGAAATCGGTTATCAGATGAATGCGCAAAAGTTGCTCTTCGTTTTGGAGAAAAAAATGCCAAACATCGAAACTTTGTGCATCATCGGAGTGAAAGGATTAAACATGAAAAACTACTTTTTGATTGGTCAATATGCGCTAAATTTGAAGCATTTGGCGATTGCTGATATGATCATCACCGAAAGGCAATGGTGTAAATTGTTCTCTTCTTGTCAACGCCTTGAAACACTCGATCTTTGGTGGTACACATTTTCGACGACCAAATTTTGGTTAAAATTACCGAAATTGAAGCGTTTAGCGATTAAATTGGGCAAACAAGATTATGACAAATTGTACGGGATTCACGCAAGATTGAAAAACAGCTTAGAATCACTCGCGATTATATGCTTTCCTATAGAAACTAAACTGTTTATACCTAATTTGAAACTTCGTTACCCGAATTTACGCGAATTACACACGAATATGATCAGTACCTTCATGGCGTATTTTATTCTAGCGATCGCCAAACAAGGAAAGATAGAAAAGCTTCGACTTCATGTTTTGTTTTCACCTTTTAGCTTTGATTATGTTGATTGTTCGCAAACGAATGTTCTAAGCGTTAAATCGCTCGACTTAATGGTTTACGCACCTGATGAATGTCACGGTTTATTAGTAAAATTTCCGAATGTTGAGAAATTGCATATCACTTTAAGCAGTAAAAGAAACGAGCGACCGATCGCAGGAATTTTAAGTTTGCGAAATTTGAAAGAATTAAGTTTGTTCATTGAGCCATGCCGCAAAAATATCGATGCCATTGAAATACTATTCGACATACCACAATTGCATCGCATTTCGGTGAAAAATCTCAAGAAAAGTCATTTCCGGCGAGTAGCTGAAGTTTTGAATGAAAAGTTTCGCCTCAATCCTGAATGGAATTTGAAAATCAAACTTTATACAATTTATGCTCACTTTCGTGAGGTAGATGTAAATGAAAAAATTCAAGTGAATTATATGGAACCACAGAGAATATTAACTCTTAGGTGAATATAAAAAAAATGTTAACCAATTGCTTTAGAATTCCCCATTTTGCTATTTTGGGTTTTTTTTATAAATTGTGATTATTTTAAACGAAATCAAAGAAGAAATAAAAGCGTGTATAAAAAAATTGAAATGAAACATTAATAAAAAATTTTAACATTTTTAAATATTGCAAAATCTTACTTTGCTAGAGTTTAGATTCGTATCACTAATTTCTGATTTACAAAATTCATCGATTAAAACTTCATCCAATGCTGACTTTTCGAGAGATTGAAGAAATGATTGAGTAAATAAATTTGATGTGAAATCACAAAAGCGTAAATCAATTTTCTTCAAATATGCGAATTTTGCGAAAACCTGAGTTAAAATTTCGGAATTAGAGTCATTTAGTGAGTTGTAGCTCAAATTTAGTTGGTTTACATTTGATTTCGAAGTAGATATAACTCGTAAATGAGACATAGTAACACCTGCGCATTCTAAATTTAATTGCTGAAGACGAGGCAAACTTAAGATGGTCGAAATAAATTCACTACTTCTATCAATAAATAAAATGTTTGAATATGACAAATCAACGCAATCAATAATTTCTTGATGTTTAATCGCATTTAGTAATGGCTTCAATTGATTTTGAGGAAGCAATGTGTGGTTTAAGTTCAAAAGACCATTTTCTGAAGTCATGCGAAGAATAGTTTCAAGTTCGGGCTGAGGGGTAACTTTCAAAAACTTGCATTGGTCAATGAATCGTTCATACGGAGACTGTGATTCCCATAATTCAACGATCGCATCTAACTGCAAATTATCATCCATTAATACGTCAATTATTTTATCATCGAAACATAATAATGCACCGTCTCTGGTTTTTAGCGATAATGTCGGCTTCATTTGTTTCATTTGATAGTAACGCTGAGACGTGGCTTCTGCGAGCCATCTGATCGTTGATTCTTTATCAGTTACATTTATAAGCAAAATTATGCCTTCAATATGGACTCGAACGTGAAAATTGCTCATTTTGTTGCTGACATTTTGTTCAAAAGTACGTGATGAGGAGGTTGTAGACACAGAATTTGATTCACTGAAATAATTTTGATTATCAATGTTTATTTCAGGACACATTTCAGATTCGGTGACAGTTTCACAAGTTTCAAGAAGGTTAACATCACAAGTAGAATCGTTATCGCTTGTGTTGCTCTCGCATTCGATCATGTCACTTTCACTTTCATCAACTTTTCGTCTTTCTTCATTTTTGTCTTTTGAGATATGACAGCTTGTGAAGTTCTGCCTTAATCTTGAAGATGATTCACCGGTCGATCGTAATGTCTCTCTGGGTTTATTTCTGAAGCGATCCATACTAAGAGCTTGCTTAGAAGAAGATCCTGTATCGTCAATAAGCCAATCATCAATTAAAACTTCACTTTCATCTAACAAAGGTGAGACATTATAGCTTGCAGTTGGCGACAATCTTCGCCTTTTCGGATCATAACCAGGATCATTTTGCCTTCTCAAGCTCATCATGGCACATTCATATTCACTTACAAAATTTTCTTCGCAATAAGATTTAGTAGAAGTGAGTTTTTGTTTCCGGTGAATCTTCCGAGATAAATTAGGATTTCTTGATATAGAATCCCTTTCATTTTGTTCAAAAGGCAAATCAAAACTTCTCCTTTTCAGCGATTTTGATTGTTTAAAATCGTAACCAACTTTTTTCATGGCATTTTCTAATTCTCTGGCGACAGAGTCATAATCTTCTTCTTCTGATGATGACAAATTGTCCAGTCTCGAGCGACAATTTTTTAAACAATCGAGAGGCGTATTGCCAGAATTGTCTAAAGCAGTTACGTTCGCTCCTTTGCGGAGTAAGACACGAATGACATTTGTATGACCATTAATGCAAGCGTCGTGCAAAGGAGTGATGCCTTCGCAAAATTGACCTCCTCTATCATTAATATCAGCTCCATGTTCGATCAAATATTCAACAATCTCAGAAAATCCAAAATTTGCTGCTTCGTGGATGGGCAGCCAACCACAATTATCTCTTTCATTAATAGATACGCCTTTTTCGATCAAAGATTTTACTTGACGAAAATTACCTTCGATACAAGCCCTGTGAAGTAAAGTTTCGCCCTTCTCATTTTTGCCGCCTCTTTTTCTGCGAGATTTTCTAATGAGATTATGTTTTTCTTCATTTTCAGAATCCGAATCAGTAAAATCTGATGGTTCACTTTGATCAGACTCAGAATCGGCTTCAATTACATTTAAGTCTTCTTCAATATCTTCTGCTTTCAATGTTTCTAAGATTAGCTCGATTTCACGAAGTTTATCTGAGTTAATATTTTCTTGAGTCAAATATATTCGGTAATCTTCTAAAACAAGACGCTTTAAGTTTATATTTTCACCAATTTTGTTTAAAATTTTTTCATATTCATTTATAATCAGAGATGAATCAAAGTTTAATGCAATTTTGACTTCAATAATTTTTAATGACGAATTGACTTCCTCAGCAATATTTCCATTCCTAAGTTTCAACTCTTCACTAAAATGATGCAATGCTTTTGCGAAATCCTTATCATCGATGTACGTTTGACCCAAAGAAACGTGAATCGTGGCCAAAGCTTCTTTACTTTTATTGAGTTTCTCCGCAAAACTTAATTCCATTTTGTAATATTCTATTGCTTTTTTATAACATTTTAAAGCAGTGAAATCATCACCTAATTTATCGCAAAGATCCATTTTCACTTGCATGCTTTGCGATTCATTCAATTCCTTCAAATTTCTTAATATTCTTGAAACACACTTGCTGCATTTACGCGCATTTTCACGATCTTCCTCTACAGGCGATTGTGAAAAGAAAGCTTTCTTAAAACAATAACATGATCCAGCGTAATCAGTTCTCAAAAGTAATGCTTTCGCTTTGGACAAATATGCTTCACATAAAAAAGCACTATTCTTTAGTTCTTTAGCGTCTTTGATTGCATTGTCGAATAATTTAAGAAGATGAACATAAAATGGATCGGTTTTAAGATAAAAATTAGCTAAATTCATTTCACATCTGTAAAGGTCCTCTTTGAAATTGTATTTCCTGCGAGGAAAAGGAGTTACTTAAAGAATTTTTAGTTATTTAATATACTTTGCTAATTTGATCGCTTCCAAATAGCATTCAACACATTCCGTATTGCCGTTCGCTTCGTAAATAAGTGCTAAGTTTAAGTAAGAACGACAAATCATTTCATTCAAGTCTTTTTCTTTGATAGCGGAGTTAGTTTTCAATCTGTCATAAAAAGAATGATCAAAATACAGATAAAAATAATCTAGAGACTACTTTTCAGCGACTTGTAAAGATTTTCTGGTCGCAGTCTCGGCAAACGATAACGCTTGAGTGTTGGAAGTATCGGACGAGTACTGAAGAAAGTAGGTTCGACCCAAAGTGGTCCACGCGCGCTGTACTTCGACCGCATCGTTCGCTTTTTCCGCCAATTTCCAGTATCGCATTTGCTTCTCCAACGCTTCGTCAAATTGTTCCATCTCAGCGTAGCATTCGCCTATCTTCCGGCAGGCGATCGATTCGCCCAAAATGTCACGATTCAAGCGACAAAAGTGCAATTCTTCGTTGTGTTCGTTTAAAGCATCCGCGAAACGGCCTTTCGATGCGAACAGCACTCCGCGATAATTGCATATTTCGGCAGCTTCTTTATACTGTTTACTGTTTTTCGCTTTGATTTTGTCTCTCTCTAAATTCAACAATTCTTTCTCCATTTGTCGCACTTTTATTCGTTCGCTTTTTGCGATTTCAAAAATTTCACAATTTCTGAAAAGAACACAAACAGAAAATTTCGCGCGTTTGTGATTCAATTTAGGGACTGTTTACTAATGACGCGCTTTTACTAAACACGTGAAGTTGGCATCTGTTTTGTGTTCAATTTTTGACTCTTTAAAAAAATTAAAAACTGAAATTTTAGATTCAACTTTTAAATTAATTTTATTTCGGAAAACGAAATGCAAAACAGCGATTCATTTCGACGATTGATTACTGGCGTTCGCTTTGATTGCGATAAATTCAAACGCGATTCGCAACTGTTTCAAGTTTGACACTCATTTCTTCTCGACTTCGATTCTTATTCTCTTCTCTCTTTCAAATAGATCAATAAACGTGAAGAATGCGAAAATTCGAGCGATGAAAATCTAAATGACTGCGAACAAATGACCGGTGAGAAGTCAGTTAAAAAAGCGTCGAAAAAAATGAGTAAAGCTAAATTGAGAAACATTGAAACCGAACGAATCAATCGATTGCGACGTATGAATCGTGTTACGATCAAAGGCGAGGACATTCCGAAACCGATTGAATCGTTTGCAGCGCTTGAGAAGTATGGTGCAAGTGAGACTCTGTTGGAGAATATCGAAAAAGTAGGCTACAAACAGCCGACACCTGTGCAAATGGAAGCGATGCCGTTAATGATTCAAAAGCGCGAGTTAATTTGTTGTGCGCCAACAGGCAGTGGGAAAACGCTCGCATTTCTCATACCACTCGTGATTCAATTGAGAAAGCCTGAAAAGTGTGGCTTTCGAGCCATCATTTTAGCTCCGACGAGAGAATTAGCGAAACAGATTCATCGAGAATGCTTGTTGCTTGTCGACGGCATCGGACTCAGAGTTCATCTCATCAAAAATGTTCACATCGCGAAAAAGAAGTTCGGTACGAATTCTAAACTCAAATTTGACATATTGGTGACAACACCGAAACGATTAGTGTATTTACTTCAAGAAGAGCCACCAGCGATAAATATTCAAAAGTTTGTATCCATTTGTCATTGATAGATGTTTAAACATTATTCTTTGATAGCATCGAATGGCTTGTTATTGATGAATGTGATAAACTTTTTGAAACTGGATTTAGAGAGCAATTATCTGTTATTTATAAAGCGTGTGAAAACTCGACTTCTGTTTGTCGAGCTTTGTTCAGCGCAACTTTTGACAAAGAACTTGAGACATGGTTTCAACTTCATCTCGACAATGTTGTAACATTAATTATCGGAGGAAAAAATAGAGCAGCCGATTCTGTGGAGCAAAAGTTACTCTTTGTTGGTTCTGAAGAGGTAAATCAGATATTTTTTAAACACTTCGACCTTAATTAATATTTTTCCCTTTCCATAGGGAAAAACAATGGCACTTAAAGATTTAATTGCATCAGGTTTAGAAACTCCTGTTTTAATATTTGTCGCTAACATCGGGAAAGCGAAAAAATTATTCAAAGATTTGACATTTAGCGGAATCAGCTCAGACGTCATACATTCAGAAAGAACACAAGAAGAAAGAGATGACATCGTTCGACGGTTTCGAGCAGGAAAAATTTGGTTTTTAATTTGCACTGAATTAATGGGTCGTGGAATTGATTTTAAGGGAGTCAACATTTTGATAAATTACGACTTGCCGAAATCTGCGACTGCTTACATTCACCGTATAGGTGCGAATGCATTTTTATCATTTACCTCTAACTCGTTGGATGATTATCTCGTATTTTCAGGTCGAACGGGCAGAGCGGGTAGAGAGGGAAAAGCAATTACGTTTTTCACTGAAAATGAAATTAAATACATAAGATCTGTAGTGAATGTTATGCGTCGTTCGGGATCAGAAGTGCCTCAATATTTACTCGAGATGGCATCTGCGAAGAGGTAAGATGTGATGTGCATAATAAATAAAACGAAGTTGACTTAAATTGAAACCATTGAAACCAAATTTTTCTTAATACGACTGAAATCTACTTTTTTAAATTTGAAATCAAATTGAATTTGACTCATTTCTCGTTTTCTCAGGAAACTTCTTAGGAAACCAAACAAATCAAATAAAGATAGCAAAAAAATGAAGAAACAGCGAAATAATTCCAAAAATCAGAAGTAAGTTTAATTAAAATTATGTTTTCAATTTTTTGAATTTAAAATGTAAAATAAACTTTTTTTTTCAAAATTTAACTTTTTTTCTAAATCCTCATTTTTTAAAAGAAAGTTTTATAATATTCAATCGAATGTTTGCTTGCTGCAAAAGATTCTTTTTTTATAATAATTAATTTCTTATTTCTTAACAAAACTGTTCAAGTGTTAAGGATTAAAGTCAATAGGTTAACCAAAATTAGCGAATTGGATCTCAATTTAGGTATTTTCATTGACGATGAAAATAATTTCATTCATAAAATTGCATTTTGTTTCATCATATAACAAAACTCTTGCTTTATTAATTTTTCATGAACATATCATTTTTGCATAAAATTTTATTATTATACATTCAATTTTGAATAGTTGTTCTATAAAATAGAATATTATGTAAACTCGAGAAAGTTTCGCAGGTCAATATTGTTTCATTAAATTTAAAATGCCAAATTTTATTTTACCTTTCGAAAAATTTTCACTGATCATGTTTTTTATCTAGAAAATTTGTTTTCATTTTAATATCATTTTATCATTCGTATTTAAATTTTTGTATCATATAAAAATCATTAACTGTTTTTTGTATGTTCGATCTGGCTTGAGTTGTAAATTCAAATTTGATGGAAATTAGATCAAATGGCAATTTATGTCACTGTTTATTCTCTCTCTCTCATTCTCTTTCTCTTTAAAATTATGCTCTTTGAATTCATAATTTAAGCAAAGATGATCTTATGAGAGAAATTTGAAAGATGACCCCATTAAGAAAAGGGCAAACAAAAAAATAAGAAAATAAAAATTAAAATAAAACAAAATTTTTCAGAATTGATTCATGATTCGCTTTTAATTTAATATCGTATCATCATTATGATGACAACATGTTTTTTAGTTTATGTTTGTTTCTAATCGAAAATAATTGTTGGCATATTTTTGAGGTATGCGATTTCATCGATTTTCATCTAATACTTTATCTAAATTTTTATTTAAAAATAAAGCATTAGATATGTGAAGTGGTTTTTAGCTTATTCAAGTACTGAAGTTTTACTGTTTCAAACAAAATTATTTGCCTAACTTTGGCTTTTAAAACCGGATTTTCTTGATAAGATAGCCAATTATCAGAAGCTTTAGATGATTGTCTTACAAAAAAAGCATAAAAAATTGTACCGAAAACTGGATTTATATTGGGACAATTTTAATTCATTTTAATTTTAAATTTAATGTTTTATGGTAGACTCGTCTCAAGTAGAGTTGCAATGTGATACAGTAGAGAACGTTAAATTTACAGTTTCGTTCAAATTGATTGGCTTTCACATTATCAAAAAATGCATTAAAAACTAATTTTTAAATCTCAGGTAAAGTTAATTAATTTTAATTAAGTTGTATAAAGGAAATTTTTATTTTCTCTACTATACCATTCTGATTTAAAAAAAAGTTTCTCTTTGTGCAAAGCTTAGCATAAGAAACGTTCTTTGCTCAGAGTAGTAGCTACTAAAATAAACAAGTTGACAAGTTATTCTATAAAAAAAAATTCTTCTGCTTTTCAATAGCTACATAAAAAAGCTGAAAAACTTCTTCTTCAGCTATAAAGTGATCTTGAATAACAAGTGTCGTTAACGTCTTCGAGTAAACCTTGATATTAAAATTCGTACTTAAAAGCTCTGCTTATATCACTTATTTATACTTCGCATTGTACTCGTTTCTTTGTTATTGAGATAAGTTTGGCTTAAAAAACGAAATTAACATTACTTGACTTGTTCAATTGTACGAATGCTTTTATTATAACAAAATAAATCATACTAAATATTAAATCAATATTCTCATAATTAATAAACTCATGCAATTGCTGATAATTAATGAAAAAAATTTTCATTTAAAAACAATTTTTATTAAAAACATAGCGTTTAGCTTATGTTTTTAGCTTACAGTCATTTTACTATTTCGGACAAATTAAATGCTTAATTTTGTTTTTAAAACCGGATTTTCAATTTTTTATAAGATAACCAATTATCAAATTAATTATCTAATAATTAATAAAAAATTTTGCGTTTAAAGTTCACCTCGAAAAAACAAATTTTGGCGGCTAAACAACATGACTCGGCGTAAAAGCTCTTATGAAAAAATTAAAAATGGTCAAAAACTTTATTATTTGGCAAATGCTCTATTTTAAACTTATCAAGCCGCCTAAAAAAAAAGAAAAAATCAAAATGGCGCGATTGTTAATCAAAATTTTCGAGACTGATCGGCGTGGGGCAAAAGCACAAACGTGTCTCAATTTTTCTGCAGCCACATTATAATTGAATCTCATTTTGAAATTGTTTTAAATGTTTAAATGTACCTTCATAAAGGTAATTAGATCCGTATAATTCAGTTTCAAAAGTTCTAGTTGTCTGAAATGAACCGTTCTTGAGATAAAGTCCGAAGTTAAAAAA
>NCKU01005427.1:0-10147 GCA_003675995.1 Dinothrombium tinctorium
GAAAGTAATTTCTAAATCTCTAATTATCCCCATCTTTTCATTTCTAAAGTAATTTTACACTATTCTTAAAAAATAAAAAATCGGCGTTTCCAAATCCGCACTCCGGATATCGAATTAAGGAAAAAACCTCTGTAATTTTTTTATTTGCCAAATTTTTTAAATAAAAAGTCATTCATATGTTTAAACATATGGACAGAAACACCAATTTGTTGAAAAAACAATTTTTTCTCACCACTTTGAGGCTTTTTTAAAGAAATTGCTCTTTATTGTAAAAATATTCATCAGCGGTTACAGTGTCCGTAAAGAAAATTAAGCCGATAACAAACTGAAAAGTAGGAATACGCCATTTGCCGATTTTCTTAACATAACGAGAAGTTTCTATTTACTCTCTTTCATCATTAAATCTCTAAGCGGTTTTTTGCCGGTTTTTATCCGCTTAGGCGAACTCGTGCTTCTTTGGTAAAAAATATTCAAAAATTCCATTGCCGATGTAAAAATGACACGTTTGATTTACAAATATTGACACATTAACCATATTCAGGCTCAAAAAACAAATCCGGCGAGTTACCCGATTAACTTTAAGCCGGATTCTTTTTCCGTTTGTCACATTGTCCCGAGTTTTAATTTATAACATAAAAATCTTTTCAGTTATGACTATTACTATAATCTTATAAAGCTTTCCTGGACCTAAATGACCTGATTTTCGGGCAATCCGGAGTTATCTCGCTCATGCGGAAAGTCTCGGACAGAACCATTTTTTTGAAATTTTTTCAGCAATTTTGACACAGAACTTTTGCTTGCATGTTCCCCCTTATATTAATCTGTCTAAATTCAATAATTGCTTTTGTAAACCTTTTTAATTCAATGCACTTAATCATCAAAAACACGCGCTTTTCGGTTGAAAACGGCATGTTTGCGGAAAACATCGTAACTTTAGATTGCATTAACCGATTTGTTTATTTTATGTGTCGTTCTGTGTTGCGGATGTTCTTGCACAATTGTGTGAAAGATCAAATTTTTTGGTTTGACCGTTAAAAAGTTATTCGACTTTATATGTGGTGCGTTTTAATTCACACACCCTGTATTGCATATTGAGACATTCTTCACCTCATTCTTTTCTAACGTCGTCATTAGAATTAAGAGAAAATCGCGTATCGAAAAACTATTGTTTAAATGAAGACTTATTCAAGTTTCTTAAGTTTCTTTGTAGTTTTAGAATTTTCTACTTTTCAACAAATTTCAAAGATCAAAGTTTTAAGCATAAGATTTGCAAACGCTTAAAAAGTTCTTCCTCGAATAATTACTGGAAGACGAGGAAGCTATACATTTGTGACTTTACGAAATAGATTTTTTCTTACATTCGGTCTTATTAAAACACTTTTCATTAGAGAAACAAACTTGTTTACTGTCAATGCATTGCTTTAATTGTAATCATAATTACCCAGATTTCACGATAAGAACTCTTTCTGTTTTTAAAGCTTATTTTCGGCATTTATCGGGAATTACAACTCAATTCGGCAATTTCGGTATTTAAAAGATATGTCAAAATGAACTATTTTTGATTTCTTTTCTTGGCCAGAGATTTTTACTTTATTTCCCGACTAAAATCCGAGATCGGCATTTTACCGAAAAATCACATCTCTACTAATGAAGTTCTATCTGCATACTAAGTTTCATTGAAAGTGGGAACGGGCACAAAAGATAGTTTCCTTGTTAGCTAAACTGGTAAATAGTTACTAGGGACTGTTAGGTTTTTTATTTTCTTTTATTTATTTTCTCTTTCGTTTCTTTTCTTCTCTATCTTCTTTTCTCAAAAACTATCAAGCTTATGTTAGAAACGCGCTTTCGTTGAGATGATGACTCTTATCACTTATAGCATCCGCATTACTCACCCTCCTCATCCTCGTCTTCGCAAGAGAAGAGCCTCTGACGCGCGTTTCTAAGTACGTTCCTTTCTCTCACATCTCGTCACCCATGTCTCCGCATTCTGACCTCCATCCGTTTGTCTCTCGGTGTTGGCTGATTCTCTGAAGTGGTGAAGTTCCTTCGCTTATGTGCTGAAAAGTACAGCTCCCGACAGAACTTTTCTCGGATCACATAAAAAATCGCGAGCGATTTCTTCGTAACTCATTACCATGTGGTGAAATTTGAATCGCATTTCTTTCGACGGTTATGGAATTTAACTCTGATTTGAACTCAATATTTATATAAAATAAAATTTAAATGTTTTCCCTTATTTTAAAACTTGAATTATCATACCTTTTGTGCGATATGTTTAAAACGAAGCATAAGATACAAAACATTCTATCGGGAACTGTCTAGTATAACACATTGTCATTGAAAACAAGATTCTATCATGAATAGCATATTGCTTATGGTGACTCTCTATTCAACTATATTGTAAGCTTAAATTTTTGGAATTGGCTTGAGTACTCTCGATTTACTTGATTATGAAAAGCAAGTTTTTACGAAGTAGTTTGAAATTGTGGTTTCAAACTAAATCGAATTGGTAGTGTATTTATACTAATTTTTGATGAACTTATTTCAATTCTACAATTTCTTTTTCGTTACAGATAAAGATCGGTCTTACTGTCGCAATTTTTGCATATATTATTTTCAATTTCTTTATCTAACTTCACAATGTTTCACAACGGTAAAAATAGTAACAACGTAATTTACTCAAAAGCTTTTCGTGTCTCTCAAAACCAATACAAACTGACCAATTGCAAATTTTTATGTCGTATTATTTGATTAATTCTTCTTTTTTGAAATTTAATTTTTTGCTTCGTTTAAATGCAGTTATTGGACTGAAATTTTGAGCAAGATGATCTAGAAACGTGCTGTGGTTTAACGAGCTAGCTCTAAGTGCAGATTAAAATTGAAATGATTAAAATATTGATTTGATCTTTCAGCTCAAAGATACAAATTATTACGACAATACGAGAATTTCACGTCTAATTGTATATGTCGCTGCAATCGATGATCCGTCAAACGTGTTTCATAAATTTTAAGATAAACTCGTAACAAAAGCGAAATTGAGATAAAAAAATACCAATTTATCAAATGAAAAATAAATGTAAAGTAATAAAAATAATAAAAGTTATTGCAAATTAATGAAAATTCAAAAGGTTTTAAAAATTTTCCGCTTTATTAAACTTTTTGTTTTGGACAAAATCTCAAATAAAAATTTTTTCACGTCGAACACTTTTATTTAGTATGTTTTGTTTAAAAGAGGAAATTATTTCTTAAAATTGGAGATAGAAAAGTCTTTTTCAACTATCGCTTTTGTGAAGCTCGATCCTTCCGTAAAAGGTTTGATGACAAATTTTTGTATGATTTGCGTATTGAAACGCTAGCAACGAAGCAATGGCAAAGTACGAGCATGACTCGGGTCTCGATATTTTGATGAACAAAAACGATCGATAAAACGTTCATTACTTTGAATGTGAAACGTTCTCATTGTTAAACTGAGCTGAGAATTACTTTTGCAGCCACATTTCTAATTTATAATTTAGATAACAATGCTTCATCTCCATTAATTTTTACATTTGTTTACATCTAAATTGGCTTCAAAAGTAAAAATGAGTGCAAATGTCGGCGTTCTTACCGAAGAGCAAGACGAAAAACTTGAAATGGTTTGTAAACATTTTGCTTCGTTTAAATTTCAGCATTTTGTGCCTTCAGTTTCGAACAGCGGTCGACGATATTTTACGGCCAGAACATGACGATTATTATCTTCTTCGTTGGCTTAGAGGTTTGTCGATAAAAACACTCATTCTGCTAATTCGCACTTTTAATTTAAAGCGAGAAATTTTGATGTTGTCGCTGCAGAGAAGATGCTTAGAACTGTAAGTTCAATTATTAGTGTAACAACAAGTTTCGATTTTGAAAGCTTTGAAAGCTTTCGCTCACCATAAGCTTCGATAAATTGAGAGTTTGGTTTAATAATTGCAAATTATTGCGCTCACGTAAAAATTTGCAAAGCCATCACGTAACTAGGGCTGCATGTCAAGCGTTTTTCCATAAGAAATTGAAAAAAGATTACTCAAATCCTATGAGCCCAAAATTTAATTTAAAGGAACATTTGATAATTTTTGCTTCAGAGTCTTAATTGGAGGAGCCAAATCGGCGCCGATTTTTTGCTGGATGACTACGAACCTTCCGAAGTGCTGAAAAAATATTATCCTGGAGGTCTCGTAGGCCATGATAAGGAAGGATGTCCAGTGTGGATTGTTCCTTTGGGAGATCTTGATATTAGAGGTTTTTTTGAGTTTTGTAACTAGAATTTTTTGAAACCTGAACTTTTTCAGGTTTATTTTACTCCGCAAAAAAGACAGAAATCGTACGATACACTATCCGTCTCCTTGAAATGAGTGAAGAAGATATGAGAGTGAAAACCGAAGAGGTCAGACCAATTTTCTCTCTTTTACAGAAACCAATTTAAAATTTATTTTAAGTTGGGAAGAATAATTGAAAAACATGTTTTCATTTTGGATATGGAAAATTTTTCAGTAAAACAAATGGCGTGGAAACCAGGTTTGTTTATTTTCTTAAGAATTTTTCAAACTGGAGGTTTAGCTTTTAATTAGATGATTGATTGAAATAATGGCGAACTCAAAAAATTTCGTATTCAATTCGTGCAATTCAACGGAAGAGTGATAAATCACTATAAATCAAAAGCTTTTTAATGAAAGCATTGATAAATGTTCTCACATTTTTACAGCTCAAAAAAACTAGAAAGGAAGAGATCTATGCAATGTTTTCAAAATTTATAAACAAAAAGCCAAAATTTATGTTCTTTCATTTACGTAATAATTAAATTTAATAACAGCTTTGGACATGATAACTCAATTGGTCACGCTTTTTGAAGACAATTATCCAGAAAGATTGAAGAGGATTTTTGTTATAAATGGTAATAAATAGCTTGAAAGTTAATTATCAACTGCTTTAAATTTTAATCAGCACCGAAATACTATCCTGTGGCGTATGCGTTGGTGAAACCTTTTTTGGCTGACGAAACTGCAAAGAAGATATTTGTTTACGGCAAAGGTGAATATGCAGATAAAAAAATGCTTACAGTAATTGTATGTTTTTAAGGAATGTGGAGAGATAAGCTTCATGAACTTATCGACCCAACTGAACTACCAGTGCACTGGGGAGGCACCAAAGTAGATCCTGTTGATGGAGACCTAAGATGTCCATCAGTTGTATGCTGTGGTGGCCAAGTGCCGTGTTCATATTATACAACTCCAAGCCGAAGATTGTCAATTGACCAAAATATGGATTCAGTGATTGTGGATAAGAAATCTTTTCACATAATCGAATTGAATGTGGTCGAACCGCGAACGATGATTCGTTGGGAATTCAAAACCGAGAATTATGATATTGCTTTTTGTATTTATCGTCAAAGGACGATTGAAGAATTAAAAGGACCCAACTCAGGAGAAGATGAAGAGATGCTCGTTCCAAATCAACGAGTGAACAGTCATCTGGTTCCAGAGGATGGTTTCGTTGTGGTTGAAAAACCAGGCAAATGTATTTATTTTCAAAAAAATAAGTAAATCAAATATTTTTTGTCTAAAGATTGTGCGAAATTTGACAATAGTTACAGTTGGTATCGAAGCAAGAGAGTGTTTTACAACATCTCAGTGGTTCCTCCATCAAAAGACAGTGCCAAGGCATATGCCAACGAGGATCATGTTAACGAAGTCGAATCGATTAAGTAAATTCGCTATTTATCGAAACACTGATATGCAATGTTTCAAACGTGCAGTGCCTGTTTTCTTTTAAAAAACCTGCGTAAAGCGTGTTCGGTTAGAAAAGAATAAGTTCAGTTGCATTCTAATTTTCAAGACCATTCTAGAGTCGTCCACGGGTTTTAAAACCTGAACCTTACCCCGAGCCGACCGTTCCCTGGTATATGCTCTCGCAACCAAACCATGGGACAACTATTTTACTCATCTTTTCTTTACCTTTTCACTTAACCGTATTCGATAAATAATATTTTAAATTCTTATATTTCTTGTTGGTTAATTCTTGAAACCAAATTTTAGCATTTACTGATACGATATATAAAGCGATTAATAGAACCCTCTCAGAAATACAATATACAACCACGACCTCTCCATTCTTTGATTGATCTTTTCATTTCCAAGAAGGCAATCAAAATTTTCCTTTTTCGGTTTCAATGTTTGTAATCAATCGTTTTCATTAAATCAGTGTCGAATTTTATAAATCGTTTCACTTTATTAAGATAATTTAGAATAATAATTAACACAGCATACTTAGCGAGTGATTAGTTTGTTCTAATTGATGATTGAAACGGACCGGTTATTTCGAATTATTCTGTTTAAAGGCTGTAGCACATTCTTTCCCTTTTGTTTTCTCTTTTCAATTTTTTAGTCATATACATGTATTAGCATTAAATCCTTCAACAATAAGAAATATAAAATTTTTGCAACTTCATTGAGAATTTCGAGTTTAAAAAGATTACCACTTTTAGATCTAACAACAAGAAGTGATTTAACAACAGCAGTTTTTTTTTGTTTTGTTTTTTTTTTTTTACTTTGTTACGTATTTTTTAAATTATACATCCAAGTTAGACTCAGCTATAGAAACGATTTTAATCTTTTTTAAAAAATTGTTCAATTTATTAATGATTATTAAGCATATGAAATGAAAAGTTACTCAAGACAGTAAGAGTCGTCAAATTCTTGATTGAATGAGAAATTTCCAGACTTTCATGAGATATGTAAATCTACCCAAAAATTAGTGTCATAGTTTTTAAAATGCTAAAAACAATTGAATTGTGCATTTGTAAACTTTTCCGATCTTAAAGAAGAAAACCGATAATCATGAAACATCCTCAAGTAATCTTAAATATGCAGAATTTTAAAATAATTTAATTAAAAAAATAAATAAATAAATTGAATACTTTTATGCAAAAAGGAGCTATCGGCTTTCGTTAAATAAATCTTGAGCTTATATTTTAATCAATATTTGTTTCATGATGTGTTATCCTTAATTTAGACAAAACTTAGTGTTCACAATGATATAATTTAAAATCATTTAATTTGATTGAAGAAATCGCGAGTTATTTAAAGAAAGTCGATATCCCTTTTTGCATAAAAGTATTCAATTGCTCATCCTTCTTTGATTTAAGCAAAATCAATCATTTATCAAAAAAATGAAACTTACTAATTTCAGTCTTTAATCCATTGCAATAAAGAAAAAAGAAGCAATATGCAGTGTAAAACTGTGTCCAAAAAATTACAAATTTTTCTGGGCAAAGTAATATAGAAAATAAATTTGGAGCCAGATTTTGAAGTTTACCTTATTTATTTCTTCACGATTTTAATTTAGATGAAAAGAATGACACAAAAAATTTATCCAAAGATAATTTCCGGCAGAGCTTATTTATAATTTTTTAAAGCGATGTCTAATTCTACATTAAGCTAAAATTATTATGGTGAGCAATAATGTATTCAATATATCCGAAAAATAATCATATTCACATTAGAGGCAAAAATTCAGATTGTTAAAATACAATATCAACTAACAAAAGTGAAAGTTTAGAAAACGATCATTTAATAGTTTAAAGATTGTCAAGTGTTAAATGATAACAAATGCCGAAAGTGAAATTGTGTCGATGAAATTATGAATTGAAAGTTTTAGATTGAAACCGATCACGCTTTACTTCAGTGTTTGCAGTTAATATAATCAATTTTTTGGTGAACAAAATGCATAATTCAGTGATTCGTGACAACGAAAACTATTGTGATTTCAATTACTTTTAGTAGCTATTATTCGCAGAATTACCAATTTTGTTGCGTGTGTAATGAATGTAATCTTTCAAATATATTTTAACATTCGTTTTGACCATTATTTCGTTGCTTTTCAAATAAAGATCAATTCATTATCATTCGATTTAAATTCTCTAAACAGCATTCATTTAGAAATGTGATGATCTGAATTGCCATAGCTTCGAGAAGAAAGGCAGTCACAAAATCTAATACTCAAAATCTAAAAGTGCCCATTAAAAAACGAGCCACCTTCTATTTGGGCGGACACGTGAGACCAGCAATATTTACGGCTTAACACAAGAAATGATCGTGCGAGTCAGATGAACACTTTATTTGTGGCTTTTCTGATTACACAAATTTTGACCAATTCCTGAATGACAAAGCAGATAATTTTGATAAATGGAATTGATTTGTGAAATGAAAGTTTATCACAGGCAAAAATTTTAAGTGAATAAAACCACTAGTCACCAACTTTTTTTAAAGATTTCAATTTAAAAACAGACTGTAATTACAGTACTCTTGAAAATATTCTGCTATGAAAATTAGTTTTTAATCTCTAGTTAAAGATGAATGACTATACTTACAGTCTTTAAAAGATGTATGAGCAATTTGGTCACCTGACTCGCAAAAGCATTTGTTGTGTTTAGCCGTAAACATTGCAAGCCGAAATGACAATTCTGTTCTCACGTGTCCGCCGAAATTGAAGGTGGCTCGTTTTTTGACGGGCTTTGTAAGTCAACATATGAATGTGGTCACGACTTTACACTTTCTACCATCAAATTTCATTGCTGCAGCATTGGTTTTGTCTAGTTTGAGGTGACAGGGTAGATAAATAAATAAAGATTAAAGCGAAATTTAATCAATATTACAATTCGGTTATGTTCAAAATAACTCTAATACTTTAAATGAATTGCGGTTTTGAACTTTTTTCTCGCTGAAAATAGCCTTTTTAAATCAGCTTTAAGTCTTCAATTAGAAAGAGTTTTGACGCGACTCGAGCAAGCTTTGTTTGAACAAATGTTCATTGAAAACAAGATAAGACAAGCATAAATAGAACAGCAAATTCGTATGCATTGTTTGCCGCTGTTTTGCGCAGTTGTCTTTCTCTCAAAGTAGCGATCGTTTCGAATCGCTTTCGACATATGTTCACAAAGTGAGACGCGCTTCATTTCAACGCACGCATCGAACGAGCTTTCACTTCAAACGAACAAATGTCTGTCAAACAGTTTAAACGTTGCAATTGTTTTTTCACTCAAAATTTTTTCGTCGCAAAGGTGAAAAAACATGTGAGTTATGTAAGCGACGAGCAGCTGATCAACGAACTCAAAGAGGTACACTTTGTTAGGCCATCATTTCGCAATCACCGTTTTACCTCTTTTCACTCTTGCTTTCATCCGCAGGTTTTATCGAATGTGGAATGCACAGAAAGCGAATTTCAGCAAATATTATCTGAGGTATGAATTCACTTTCATTTCTTTTACTTATTTTCACAATAATACATGTGTGAGATACACCCTTTTTTAATAAATTTATTCATTTGTTTAATTTTTTAGATAAGCCTTTTGAAATAAAAATACTCGATTCGCTATTTTGATGAGAGCTTTTCAATTGTAGTTTTAATTAAATGTAAATCAGAAAGCTGCTCTGATTTGTTAATTCACTTAAACAATAATTGAATTACCTACCAAATTTTGGTTTTGATTTAGCATAACCATTTGATTGAGCAAACAATTCGATTTTCACATATTTTTTTACAATAGCATTTCAGAAGCTTATTATTCACCTTTCAAGTCGCATATATAAATCTTCCGAAATATTTTTTTTCGTTTATCACTTTTATTTCTATTTCTAGTGTTCAACTTCAAAAGTACGAATCTTTAAGTGGGGATGTAGGAAGTAGGATGTAGGACTTTTATCTATGCAACTTAAGTTTATTCATTGTATCAAAATATCAAAGAAATTGATGCGCTTATTGAAAACAAGGAATGAAAATGACTCACAAACATAAACACTGCATTTAATTTATGTAATAAAACCTCCCCTAACGGACACTTCTCTTGAGCGGTCACCTTCACTAACGGACACTAAAATAAAATACCTTCTAATAATGAATCTATTTTTTGTGCCCGTTCCCGATTTCAATGAAACTTGGTATGAAGATAGATCTTCATAAGTTTATTAAGAATTACCCCCATCATAGGTGCGAATTTTGCGAGTGAAGCAAAGTTATTCGCGTGCAAACTTTAACATTAAGTCTATGGCGAAATTTGTTTTTTCGACTGCGGGCCTAAATCTCAACCGATTTTCACCCGGTTTGTTTTAAATATTTAAACTCATTGTGTGCT
>NCKU01005428.1:0-10147 GCA_003675995.1 Dinothrombium tinctorium
CAGCTCACTTGAAAGAATTTACAAGTATACGATGCTCGTTTCATTTAAAGTAATCATTCAGACAAACACCTTATTTTAAAAGTCATAAGTGAAATAATAATTATTGGGGAAAAGTCAATTAGGTTAGATTAAGTTAGGCAAGGTTATCACGTATCAATCACGTGACCATCATTAAAACATCACGTGATAGGCACATGATAATCACGTGATAGTTACGTGGTGTTCACGTGATAGCCATGTGATAGACATGCGGTAATCATGTAATGATCACGTGGTTTTCTTATGTCTATCACGTGACTATTTGTGAAGCCTACACCATCCGAATACAGAATCCATATACAGCCACTTTTCAATTTCTTTTGTGTGGAGTGCGAATGTTTCGTTTTTATCGTTTTTAAGATAATTCAAATCTAAATGTTTTCAATTGAATTCAAAATTATAAAATTAATATAATTAATTACTGTATTATTTAATTTTCAATTAATAAATTAGAAAAGGTGAGACCGGTTCGAATTAGGCGCGCTCAGCGCGACCTCATACACTCAAGGAAAGAGAAAAGTTTACATTGTTGGGTAAAAGAAATACACTCAAGGAAAGAGAAAAGTTTACATTGTTGAGTAAAAGAAATACATTTTTTAACCATTTCTTTTACCTAACAATGTAAACTTTTCTCTTTCCTTGAGTGTACATGCGGCGGCAAACTTCGAAAGAAGCGAAAGAATTGAATGAATTTATTCCGAAAGGGCCTATCTAATAATGTGTGCATTGTTGGATAGGCCCTTTCGGAATCAATTCATTCAATTGTTGCTTGAAAAAGCGATCAAAGTGTTCGAAAGCTAATTCAAAGCGAATCGAATGCTGTTAGAAGCGCAAATGGGGCACGATTACTGCTTTTCAATTAATCTGAATTCTTTGAAAGAAAGCGACGAGAAGTGTTACAGAGTCGAGAATAGAATGGACACCAATGTCCATATTGTCGAATACAAAAAACATCCGCTTTCGATTCATTGCGAAAATGATTAATTTGCTTTCGATTGACGACATCTAACTTGAAGATATCAAAAAAAGGCGTCGCTGTGAACAGATTTTTGAAGTACAAAAACATATTTTCATATTTTACTTGTTTACTTAGTTAAAAATCATTTTTGAGTTGAGATATTAATTTTAGAAATTATAACTTCATTGGTTTCGAATACAAAGTACAAGTTTCTTTTTTTTACAATGTGTGTTCATTTAAAAATAATACTCTTTACAAACAACGTAAAAAAAAAACTCAAAACAAATATGAAAATTAAGAGCAAACAAATTTTGAAAAAAAGATCTACAAGACAAATGATAACCAGCCCACAATCAATGTGGTACCTCCAATTGGTGTATATCTGATTATATGCTCATTACCAGTTAGTGCGTGGAAGTAACAGGTGCCACAAAATATGATCATACCGACCGACAGCAGCGTGCCCACTATATTAGGACGACCAGCCAAAGGAACTGCAAGCAGTGCCAGAGAATGAAGCATTTGATACCTGTTGGCCACATCGAAAACTTTCTTCCTTTGTGCGGGAAAATCGGGAGGTAAGCCTAAAAGTGTGAATTTTATTCTTAAAACGTTAAAACACACCACATCACAAACCGTGTTCACCGTAAGCGCCAATTATAACGCCAAGCGCACCGAAAATACCAGCGATTGAAATCCAAAATGTTTCTGAAACAAACATTACGCGTAATCGTTTACGAGAGTCACTTTGCAAAAGCGGTGTTTTGCAAGTCTTTACTTCGGTCAACTTTTCGCTCGACATAATAAGTGATTTAAATCGATTAATTATCTGTTCGCCCTTCTGCGATCGATTTACAATAGTCACGTAATCAACATTCGCTCATTTTATAGCTTTTTATCGTCCAATCATCAATTTATTCGTCGTTCGCTTTTTTTCACTCGCTATGGGATTTGATGTTGTTGTTGCCAGAAAGGAAATATAATCGCAATTCGCTTATCATTGAACAAAACCTTTTGAAAAACTATACGCTGCAGCAGCATTACACTGCCTATTGATAATTTATTCGACTTTTTTCAATTCGTTCAAATTTATTTTGTCATTTATGTGTTCAAAGTATATTTGAGTTTTCTTATCTCTTTAATTTAAAGAAAAAAACATGACAAAAAGAGCTCTAGAGCAAAGGCTTGAACTGCAACAAACACTAAAAACCCTTCCGATAAAAATTGTCGTTTTATGGTTTAGTCTGTGAGCTTTTCCACATTTTGCCGCATATCGCGTTTCCTGCCAATTCACAATGCTTTCAAACAATTGGAGATTGGATCGATAAACAATGATTGTTTGTAAATGCGGATAAAAGTGAAAACTCTTTTGTTTCGGTTCAAACTACTTTTCCTTATAAACGAGGAGTATGCGCTAGATTCCATGTTTGTTTTTTATTACATATTCTACTCTTTGTAGAATAAAGTTGCTTAACTTATTCTAGTGAAAAATGTAACTTTTTCTGTTCACAGTAATAATTTTTTATTATTCTAAAGGATGAAGTATTAAATTAAAGTATTGTTCATTTGCTGTCGAGCATTTGAAAATCCCCTCACTGGCTATCTTATCCAGATATTTCTATTTTGATTTCATTCTTTTTAGCTTACTCATGATCAAGTCAGTTTTTCAGTTAAAATTACCTTTTGAAAACAATTATTGTTAATAATCTAACAAGGAAAAGTTTTCGACTGTCCCACCTACCTATTGACAAACCAACATTTTTATATGTATTCGAGAACGAGAAAAACAGTGGCCGACTTCATTTTTGCGTGCGGGCATTCCTTTACAGTAAAAAATTGAATTTTATGTTATCCAGCCTTATATTTAAAAATTTCTTAGTGGCTCCACGCAAAGCTTGCTAACAAAATTTTTAATTTTAATCGTACTTCGTAAGATTAAATATGAGCCTATTATGAAAACTTAATGAAAATCAGTCAATTAATGTGTATTATCTTTGCAAACTATTCGTTAGATAAATTTTATAAAGTTTATGACGGACTCTCAACTTTTGTTTACAAATATCTTTTTATTTGTCTTCAATGAATATTTACAGAAAATTGAGTCTGTATTGTATAGATAATTGGTTTTAGAGGAATTTACATAAATTTAAGAAATTTCTCAGAGATTTTATCATATTCTTAAGACGATGAAATTTAAATATTATTAACTTATAATTTGTTATTTTCAAATAGAACATCGTCAACAATATAATTTTGTATATTTATAATTTTAAAAATTCTTTTTAAATCTTTTTAAATTTTCTTTTAAATCGAGCAAAATAGTGTAGAATTTTTAAATTTATGCAAATCCCCCTATAGTGCATTCTCTGTACTACTTCCAACACAAAAGTATACACAAAAGTGATGCATCATTTGCGAAATTGTATATACTGGAGTAGTACAACACTGAAATTGAGTATTGACCGTTTTAATGCTGCTCAAATGCAGAGATCAAACGGAGATTCATAGTATTGGCAGAAAAGAAGATAATTAAAATTTAAAGACAATAAAAAAGTAAATGGACGCGAATTTTAATTTCGTTTCATCGATTTCTCTTCTTCTAAATTAATGTCTTCAAACCTATCGCCAAGCGATTGAAAGTTGCGATGTTGTCCACCATCTTCCATTAAAGAAGGTATTGTTTCAATGTCTTCTAAACTATGTGAATTTTTGTAACGGCCAAATAAGACAGGTAATTCCCATTCTTGATTACCACTTCCATCCATTACTTGATGAACTTTGATGGCTGGAACCTTACTCTTTTTGGGCGCTTCGTTCTTGTCCTCTAACCAGTTACGATATTCAGTCGATAACGATCGCAAGGAGGTAATTATTCCCATGATATTTTTGAGTATAAAAATCGAGATCTCTTTGTCATAATTTGCAGAGAGATGAATACGAATAATTAGAAAAGGTATATCGACAATGAATAATCGTAAAATGTGTTTTGTAAAACATAATCCTAAAAATGCATGACCAACTGTCTCTTTTATCACACCTTGCTTACGGATTTGTTCTTTAAGTTTGTACTTGGTTCCAGAAAGCGGAAGAAGTCCGAGAGTAGGTAAAAGGAAATTAACTGAAGAAAGAAATATGACAATGTTTTCGATGAGTGATGATACTCCGGGTTTGTTCGATGTCAATAAATTGTTCAAATCTTTATCGTCAGGTGTAATTAAATCAATAAATGCAATACTGTCGAATATTTCGAAAACTGTTTTAGCAGTGAGCTCTTTAATATAACTTCGAGTCATGTCATCGTCTCGCTCATTGTGATGAGCTTCAACCCAAAGCAGAAAGACGAGCGCTGCGCTTGCAATGGTCAATTCGAGTATTTCAGTGCCATTTTTCATCTTGTTCAAAACTATTTGTTTCGGTATATCTTGCTTATAGATGATTACGATTTTGGAGATCAATGCGAGTGCGTATAACAGCCATGAGACGTAAATTAGTGGTAAAGTTCCCATCGCTTTCGGAAACGATAAGCTTAGTAATCCTTTACCAACGCGTGATTTGCGCTGCGGTTCAATTGCGGCCACATTTTCGTTATGGCGTTGTTCATAGCGATGAAATTTTTTCGAAAATGCGATCGAAAGCATGAACAAAATAAGAATGCAGAAATCAATGAGAAACGAGAAGTACCAAAACACGTTGCCTTCGTGAAAGTAAATTAGAAAATAATTGAGAACAGAGCCTTGTAAGAGTAGAATGAGAATGAGACCCAAAACGTCGACAATAATCCATGAATATGATACAATTACATTCACTGTTTTAGAATGTAAGAAATCAGCGATTTTCGCTTTTGCATTCGCTTCATTTGTTCGCCGTTTGTTCGATGTTTGAAAACTCGCATTCGGAGCGTTCTCAACACGTGTGGAGAACTCATTCTCTCGGGTACTACTTTCCATCGTTTACAAGCTACGTTTCACGTCAAAGCGCTCTTCTGAAAAGATGGCACAAAACTCTATTTTTACGCGTGAAATTTATGGAAAATGAAAACTCAAAAGTAAAGAATTTTGTTTGCAATCATTTGAAGCAACCATTTTTGGCTCGTTGCCATAACAACTAATGTAAACATAAACAAACAAAGCGAATTGCGACGATTAGTTCGGTAGCAACTTTATGAAAACAAAATTAATATTGAATTCTCTTGTTTTTTCATTTCATTTTAAACGTTTAAAAATTTGATTTTATTTCTTAATTTTAAAATTGTAGTAATTTTCGAAACATGCGAACCCATCATATTGATTCTGGTTCGAGTCGTTTGGCGCGTTGTTCAAACTATTGAATTTTTTGGTTGCTGCAATGCTTCGAACTCATTACGATCGGAAGAAGCATCTAAAAACTCAGAGTTGATTTAGGTAATAGAAATTTTTAACTAATATAATTTGTCAATTGAATGAATTTATTCCGAAAGGGCCTTTCTAATAACGTATGCATTGTTGGATAGGACTTTTCGGAATAAATTCATTCAATTGTTCCCATAATTTGATGTGGTGTCGAAAAATTGAGCTCATTAATATCCAAATACAATGCAAACAATTTCATTAATTTCGTTCGCTTCATAGTTGGCATGAAAAAAAAACTTGAAAAAATCGATGGCTTTTCTTTTGAAAACAATTTATAAACCATTATTTTCATCAGTTGATTCAAGTATGTGAATCAAACGCAGATTATGCATTTGAGCGATTTATTGTAAACAGGAAAAATGTGTGTTTAAATTTGTGTCAAATTATTTTTTCGCTATAAATATTCATTTTAAACATAAATATGAAACAAAGTTCTTTCATTCAATTTCGCTATTGACGGAACTTTTTAAAACAATTTCCTGAAAGTGAGGCTATAAAAAATTCGCTGCTTTTCAAAGCTCCAGCTATAACCATGCTTTTAAAACTGTTGATAGTATTCAATTTGTTGCTTCACGTTTTTTCGCAAGACTCAGTAAACGTGACAGATAATCTCAAGGCAACGGAAGTAAACCCGAGCAACTACGATGCAAATCGGTTAACTATATTCAGTCATCCCCTTCGTAATTTAGTAATTAGGTCGTTTGAAGGCTATCGCAAACTCATTCGAAATTCGAACCCAATCGAAGAAGCGATTCGTCAAAATTTTCGTCTTCCGAATTTATTCAAAATACGACGTTTGGACCCACTTTCTTTACCGGAACCGATAACTGTTGAACATAGAGATCCGAAAACACCAGTTCTAGGCAAAGTGAAAATTACGTTGGAAAACGTTGAAGTGGCTGGTCTATCTGGGTTCAAAGTGGATAGCGTCGATGGCTTTGGACGAAATCTTTTCTTTGAACACAGGATACCGATGTTGGATACGGTCGCTAATTATACTGTTGATTATCATTTATTTGACGAAATACCTCTTCGTTTGTCAACTGGAAAACTGAAAGCCGAAACTCCAAACGCTCGTATAAAAGGCTCATTTCAAATATTTCCCGATTTATTGAACGCTTGGTTTCGCGTTGCTGAACTGAATGTAACTGCATGGGTTGAAGATATTGATCTAAAAGTTTATCCGGACTTTATAATAAGTGATAGATTCGTGATTGAAAGAAGTACAATAAACAAATTAAATTCAGCGATTAGGTCAATGCTTCCGGATATCGCAGATTTTTTGAAAATAACATTTAGCCGTGCGATCGATTTGAAAATGCAGTGAACTACATATTTTGCATTTGCCTAATTTGAAATTTATTCCTCACCAATAAAAAGGATGTTTCGATAGATGTTTTCTGCATAAAACGCATTGTCATCAATGTTCGTTTTGTTGATATCTGCTTTTGTTTTACTTTGCACTTGTTTTACCGAAAGTAAGTCAAGTATTTTCGAACGAAAAAACTTAAGGCTTTTCGCTCTTGAGGAGCAAACTTTTTAATATAACTTTTTGTAAGAATTTGTTTCATTAATGAGTTCAAATGTAATGCAAAGAAAACTTCAATTTGTAATCTCAAAGCTTTTTCAAGCGTGAAATAAATTCATCGAAGTTTTTTTTTTATCTTGTTTGGATCAATAAAACCCGCAGTCTTCAATAACCTAGCAGAGTTTACATTTCAGATTGAAATACTCTTTTATTCTTTCTAAATCTTTTGTGTTTTATTCTTTATTCTCATGTATAGCGACCATATTTGAAGATGTTGAATTCGTAAAGAAAGCGATTTTGTCGAGCTTTGAAAAATGGCGAGCATTAATGATCAACGGAAACAATGAAATTCCTATTTTAGATCCTTTTCGATTACCGTTAACATATCGCTTCATTTATCGTGAGGTGACAACAACGGTGATCGGATATTATCATATAATACTTTCAAATGCTACATTTTATGGGCTTTCAACATTTACAACCAAACGTTCTAATTACAATGCAATCAAGCGTCAGGTTGAGTTCGTTAACAGTGTCGAAAATGTTACCATTCGAAGTGACTACAAAGTAACTTTTGTACTCTTAGATACTATGCCACTTCCATTGAGTGAAGGTGATTTATTTTTTCTCCAAACATTTTCGCCATTTAACTTTTGTTTACACGTAGGCATTGTTTCGGCAACGATCAACAGTACACAAGTGAACGGAACTTTTATAGTTATACCCAACTCAAACAATTGGTTTAAAGTTCTCGATGTTATAATGAAAGTTAAGTTCGAACGCTTCACATTTCATATTCAACCGAAATCAGTCGGAAATAAGATAGTAAATCGTTTGCTTGCGAACAGTACGTACGAAGCGATCGAGCAAATCGAGCCTAAGTTGACGAAACTATTCGAGATCAGTTACTCGAGAAGTGTTGAGCTGAGAAGCGCTGTTTGAATTGCGAAAAAGAAAGCAATTTGAAAAGGAATAGAATTTTGAATAAAAAAGCGAATTACTTTTTTGAAGTAATGTTTTTCTTGCATCAAAAATCAATATAAGTTCGGTAAAACATCTTTTCTGCGTTTGTAAAGAGAAGCGAATAAAAATGTGCGTCAGAGTAAAGATTGAATGCGAACACGGAAAGATCGGCTATCGTAAACGATGATCAGGTCAATAAATAAGTTAGTGGTTGCTCGTATTCATAGATGGTTGTTGCATTCTTTCACTGCACTCGCTGCATTCTCTATTTCGATCGACGCTCGGTTTGCCGTAAGAAAAAGCTGTGCTAAACGCGTAATATAGCTTAATACAATAGCAGTGAAATCGTAATACATAAAACTGGGTGATGTATAGCGGCTTGAAACTCGCTTCCATTTTTGGAAAAGGTCGTATTTTAAACGTGAAAAAAAATTGCGAATTACATGAAAACATTTATTTTCAGAGGTGGCGTAAAGTGCGGAAAGAGCGAAACGAGTGAAAGCGAAATCGATTTTAATGTCGCATATATATACAGTGTTAACCCAGAGTTGTAAAACGAAGCTAAAGCTCGTTCGAAAAACGGGGAAAAATCTACAAATGTATCGAGAATTTTTGCTGTGAATAGAAGTGAATTTTTCGTCTGATCTTTTTTCGAGCTTCTCCGTTGTATACATCATATAGATTATAACCCGCCTTCGAGTGCTTCGCTTTGGTGTTCTAATTTTTTTTTAAACTAAACTCGCTTTTTTGTGAGAAAACTTCTTAACTATTGATGAGTTGTGTATTTATATCACAAGTAACCGCTTTATTTGGAATTTTATCTAAATACTCGCGAATAAAATTTTAATTGACAATTTATTTCTTTTGTTCACGCTTAACTGTAAACGATATTCTACGCTAATACCTTTGAAATTACTTTTTCCGCTGTGATTTGCGATTTTTTCACCAGATCATTGAAACTGTGTCACAGCATTTTTACTTCAAAAAAGCTTTCAGGTTAGTTGAAATCAAATTTATTGCAAACTTTGCTTAAGCTTTTAGGTTTATTTTCGATCTTTAGTGATAGTATTCGTATACATATATTCGTATATATCTTTCAATGAAAATTTTCGAAGAAAATGATGATTAATTAGCAAAAGTTTGTTGCCTATTTCGATCGATGTGTTCTAAAACTAATGATGATCAAAACGCGAGCTTCATTTTTTATTTTCTCTATCATTTATTTAAAATGTACATTTTTTAATTGGTAAAAATGACATTAAAGGAAATTACACAAAAATCGATAATTTTCATAACTTTTCTACCCTAATTTATGACCTTTCTTTATGATTTAGATCTCTTCATTTAAGGACGACTCAAATGCAAAAGTGATTCAGAATAGGGAAGCGTCTCGAGCATACAAATAAATGAGAGAAAATTTTATTTTATTTTTTAATTTAGTGATTCTCCAGTATAAATGGAAAGCAAAACTTATATAAAAATCGTGGCAACTACCTGTTTTTTCCCTCTGAAATAAATTCTAGATTGATTTTGTTTTTAAGTTTGAAAGAGCATGAAATTCAAATTGCTCTGTAGAATATTAAAATTCCTAATTTGGTGAATTTATTCTAGATATAATGGTAAAATGAGTTTTTTTTTTCATTTCTTTGCTTTCCAAAAGATTTTTGAATTCTTCTTTGCTTTCCATTTTTTCTATTTTCTTTCTTTTTCTAATTGAACTCTCATTAGAAAGCAGAACTTTATTTTGAATGATAAAACAACACATTGCTTATGCTAAATGTTCAGTGAATTATTTTAGAGAATTTAATAGAATTTTTTTCTCTTTTCTTCTCATTTTGCATAAGGTAAATTAAGGATGAGTTAAGTAAGTGCATCACGAATACGCTATTTTTTATTCGTTTTGATTCGATTTGCATAAAATTCGTGCTTAAAATCTTTTATATGAATACTTATTTACATCTATCATTGCGCTTTCTCATTAGAAGCCAAAAGCAAAAACTGGGTTATTATTGCTGCGTCTAGTTTAGTTTAAGTGCATCAAACGAGCAAAAACACATGAAAAAATTATTATATTTCGCGTTGTTTAAATGCACAATAGATTAATCGAAAAATGTGTGCACTACACAAGTTTTCGTTTTATATTATGTACTACTATAGACAAAAATTTTTAATATTTTCACATCATGCTGTGTTTACACCTTTTTTGCTCAGAGAAGTAACTTTCTATCCTAAATAAATGCGCAATAATTCATTCAAAATTGTTATTTTTTT
>NCKU01005429.1:0-10140 GCA_003675995.1 Dinothrombium tinctorium
TTTGAGTTGTAATCAACTGAATGACAGATCAGTTTTCACAATAATGACGATGGCTTCTTGTTGCGTTATCTATTCCGCCTACCTTTGATTTTTCCAAAAAAAGAAAGAAAATTCAATTTTCATTGTACAACGCAAAGTAAGTTGATTCTTTGCTCTTTGCGTGAATTCAAATGAAACTTCAATTCATAACTATGACGACATTTATTCGATGACAATTCGCATGGAGCATGTTTATTTCGCTCTTATAATAACGATTATTGCATTTCTTAATTGCTTCTCTGCTCTTTCAATCGCTTTTCACAAATCATTTTTACGTTGGCGAACTCTTTGCACACAAACACGTAATGCATACAAACACATGCATGTAGTAAATGGAACACAGCTTTTATTTATGGTTTGCTTCGATCGATAGCGTCAATAAAGGTAACATCTCAGTAATCGCCTTAATTCGTGAATATGTCAAATGCATTCATCGCGAAATGATTTTTACATATAATTAAGCTTGAGAGCAATTTTATCTCTATTAATGAAATTGTAGTTTCGATTCAGCTTCGAAATGGTTTATCGACAAATTGTTTCAAGCAAAAACATTTTTTTATTAAGTAAATCTCTCGCTGTCTCAAAATGTTTTTAGTGAGCTTTCAGAATTCGGCAATTCTTTTTCTAGCGTTCTTTAATGAGGAATAGAATTTAAAATATTTTGAAATAAAAAAAAATTAAAATTAATCGCAAATATTCAAGAATTGAGAGATATTCATTGCAATCATCTTGTCGAATTTAGTGTAAAGTGTTTGGCGAATGTCCACTGCTCAAAATGTTTGATGATCATTTTGCGCCAATGGAAATTTGTTTGCACTAAAAGAGTAAAAACAAGCTTGTCTTATTAAGTTAGAGATTCAAAGTTGCTTTCTTAATTTGATTAGCGATTAAGGGAATTTCTTTTGAACTATTTTTAAAAATTTTTACCATTTTTAAATCGTTTTACGTGCCATTCTAATAATTTTTTTGTGTAAACTTTGGATTGCAATCTGTGCTGTTTTCAAATAAAAATTATCGAAAAATCAACGAAAATTCTTTACGATCAGCTATTTATCGTAACAATACTAATTGCAGTTTTGATTATTATAAAGCCAGCTTATAACATCTAATTTACTCTTATTGATTTACAATCGAATCTCGTTTTTAAGAACCACTTTTTTGCATAAAAAACTAAACGAAAACCTTTGATTTGCGACTTGAACTTTGACTTTAAAATTTTTTAATTTTTGTGCAAATTTAGTTTGGACAGGCATTATTAATTTGGTATTTTTCTTGATTGTTTCGCATTCTACTCTATGTAACGTTGAATTACACATTCAAATTCGAAAATTTTACTTGAATATTGACTATGATATCTATCATGATTCGATGACAAAATTGTTGTTTGCCTTTAATTTAACAAAAGACGTGAATCAAAGATTGAGAAAGAGAGTAAATAAGATTATAAAGATGCGATGTGTTCAGTCTATATTTACCTTAGTGTAGAGACGCAAAAATATGTTATTTGCTGTTATTTTCAAATACTACAATCTCGAGAAGAGTTTGTTTATTTAAAAAACAAAAGTGCGATTAGCTCGTTTCTTGTTGTTTATATACCATTTTAGATCGTTTTTTAACTCGTCTGTGAAATATTAGGTGCCAATTCACGAGACAAGTGATTAAATATAAAACTACAGGACGTTCAAAAAGTAAGTTAGACATTTTATAAGGGATTATAAAAAGAAAACAAAGCGACAAAATGTGATTTTTCTTTCATTAAAACGTTTTTTCGATGCTTTTGCAGCGATGAGGTGTGCAACTAATATCAAATTAATTTTTAGGAAATTATTCAGAATCAAAGTTGGCTAAATTGCGATCTCATAGGATTATCATTGTTTTGAAATTTTCAAATTTCTTTATTCATAAGTTGTTAAAAATAAAAAAATTTAAATGTTGAACAGAGAAACTACTTAGAAAAGTAAAATAAAATAATATACGGGTCCTTAAAATTTTTTAAAAAACGAAAATTGATTAATCGTGTATCAAACAAGTTATTAGTAATCGAAAAATGTGCCATTTTTTGAACTCCCTGTAGAAATCTGTAATTTTTAATCGAACTTAATATTACCATTCATTCCTTTAAATATAATTCTGCTTTGTACTATTCTTCTGAACTCCTTAATTTTATCATCATGATAAAATATCACATTTTTCAAGTAAAATCATTAAGGTTTTAGCAATCAAAAAAATTTTTTCACATAAAATTTACTTTGTTTCTTTATATCCATTTAAGCAAAATAATAATGTTTCATTTGTAAACTTGTGAAATATGCCAAAAACAGGTTATATGCAGAAGATGCAAAATAAAAATTTTCCTTGCATTGAATGTCAATTCCACTGTTATTATTTGCTAAAATGAATTTATAAAATAGACAACTTTATTCAAACTTTTCTGCTAAAGACATTTTACTCTTAAAAATTTCGAGATTATCATACAATTCATTTCAGTGATGTCTGCAAAGATTGTTTTATTCTCTTAGCTCATTTTCTATAATAGACTGCATCATTTTAATTATAAGAAGTAAGACATAATAAAATGTACAGTTGTGGCTGTATTATTATGCTTTTCTGAACTTAAATTTTCAATTGATCGAATGGCTTTTGATAACCAAGCCACAATTGAATTGATTCAACAAAAGTGACTATTTTCATGCAAAAATCTAACGCTTCAGTCACCTTTTTGTTGTAAAGTGTCTTCTTTTGGCTCACAAATTAAGCATCTCGCTCCTCTTAGCTTTGAGCATAAAACGAAACTCTTTCAAATACAATCTTTTTTCATATACAATGGCGGCCAAAAAAGTTGCTCTCTTATCTCTATACTTAATATTGAAATAAATCGAGTTTTAAATGGAGTAAAATATTTGATTTTTTGGACACATACGATTTGGCAAAGTATATTTTGATCTGTAAAGGCAACTATAATCAATTCGGTTTATCATTAGAGTCTACGAATTCGTGTAACCAAGCGTGACAAAAATCTAACTTCGAAAAACAAATAAAATTTACGTAATTGAATTTAATTTGAATTTTGACCGTTTCAAAATGAAGTATTAGTTTCAAAAAGTTTTTTAAAACTTAATTTTGCTTCCATTTTATTTCAAATTTAAATTTTAGTAATTTTTTCTTTTATTTTTGTGTAAAAATTTTCTTTAAAAAATTTCTAAAAATATTTAAAAAATATTATTTACAAACGATTCACACTCGCAGCTGATAATAAACTTTATCATGGAGAATCAAAGGATGACAAAAATATCGTAAAAAGAAATTTTAAAGCGATAGTGGTCAAAAATAATCTCCAGATTTCAATTACGATACATAAAACTTTCATCTTTTTGCTAAATTTAACTTTTTTTTCTCAGAAAAACCAACAAAATTTGAAGTGAAGTGAACTCAATCTTGGTTTTCTTAAATTGTTCGCTTGTTCTTGCCATCTTAAATTATTTGTGGTTTGTGAAATTGTAAACAAAAATTGGCTCACTTTTTTTGCTTGAACTTATCGGTTTTCGGTTTTCTTCATTGCATGAATGTCAGAAAACAAAGCTTTCAAATGTCTCTAAATGACAGCGAACATTGTATTCATTGTTTTGTTTTGTTTGGCGTCCATTTATTAGTTTTCGAGCTGAAAAATTTATGTACGCCAACGTCCGGTTTTCATTTCATTCGCTTCACTGCTGAAAATTTATTTCAAAAGCTTTTTGTTTTTTTTGGGTTTGATATCATCTTTCTCAAACAATTTTTTTTCAAACTTTTATCAATATTCATTTCGAAATGAGTCAAATTGCAAGAAAAATTAATTAATTTCAAACATTTTTCTATCATAACAAATATTTTAGCTATTCAAATATTACTCGTATCATCGAAGAATTCGAAATAAAAAGCAAATGCTTAATGTGTGCGTGGAAGTGAGTTTGAGTTTGATTTTTTTTCTCTTACTTAATTCATATTTGAAACAAGGCAATTTCGCTTAAAGCGTTGTAATTTCAATATTTTATCGTTGAATTTGCTTTTTATCGCTTACATAGAAACGAATTCGTCGGGAAAATTGCGAAAAATTTTGAAGAAAAAGCAAAAAACGTGGCGAAGTAGAGATGTTCGCTATCGCTTTAAGTTGATTTTATGCTTTCTAATGCAGATGAAAACAATTCGCTTGTTTCTGCGCTAAACCTTTTATTTGCTCTCTTTATTCGCTTATTCTTATCGATTGTAGAAACACTTGAAAATACGAAACACATGTCGAATTGAGTAAAATAAAAGCTTTTTTACTCTTTTTCAAGAAGAACATACGTCGAAATATTTTTTTCGCTTTCTTTTATCTTTTGATGCAAAATTGAAAGCTTTAATTTGTTCCTACTTTTTAATCAATAGAGAAAATGTTTTTAGAATTAAAAATTTTTTCTTCTTAAGTAAACTTCTTTTGATTCTTTTTAAATGGAGCAAATTTTCTGCTTTCTACTTTTATAGTGTTTAAAATCGAAGCAAACTTTTCGTGTTGTAAATCGATTTTATTTTACGAGAACAAAATGAAAATCGTAATACAGTGAAAAATATAAAGCGGCTTACGTTTAAATACTTGATTCAATTTAATGTAATTCAATTATATTCAAGAGAAGCAGCTACCGCAAACGAAAAAAAATTATTTCAGAGATTTTTGCTTGCACTAACACTGACGTTTACGTTTATTCGCTTTTTTTGAATGAAAATTTGAAAAATGATTTTTATCATCTCTTCTGTCAGGATTAATGAACGCCGCTGACTATTACGGATTGGAAGAGCTACGAAAGGCTTGTATGGGATTTGTCTCCTGTTGCATTACCGTTGATACTGTTTGTGCTTTGTTAGCTTCAGCAGAACGGTATATCCAATACAAATGCACAAAGTCGTTGGTTCAAAGGGTAAGTAAATGCGATTTTCAATCTAACTTTTCACTTTGAATCAGTTAAAAGCGCATTAAATGCGAGCAATTTGCCGAAAATCCTTTTTGCAAGCGTAAGTTTTAGTTTTCTCTGTACTATTTTCTAAATGAGAATTTTATGTCTTTTCGCTTTTATATCTATAAATATATCGTTTTCAAAGTAAAAGTAAATAAAACAAGACGAAAGCGAAAGCTTTAATATCGATTCGCAAAAATGTTGTGAAACTTTCATTGTCAAAACTTTTTTTTTCTCTTCACGTTTGAAAGTAAAAAAATGAATCGACAGCAATCGCTTTCGGAAACAATAAGCAATCAATTGTGCGAGCGTAGAAAAAACTTTTTTCGCAAAGAAAAAAGTTAATTCCTTTTTAATCTTTTTCGGAAATAAGATTTTTTTCTAAGTAATTTGAGCATTTAATGCAATTACATCGTTTCGAGCGCAGTGATTTTTCTCTTTTTTAAAGTAATCGCAATTTAAAGTGACAAATGATGAATGCGTTTTGAAACGCCGATTTTCAATTTCTTACTTTCACCGGCTATGAAATTGTTTATTGATTTTGTTTTTTGCTCACTGCCTTTTATTAAAACACATGAATTCGGCATTTTACTTTCGAATAGAGCAATAAAATGAAATTGATTTCGACTAATTCCATCGAAAAAAATTCAAACCCGTGAAAATAGCTTTCGTATAATTAAGTCATCGTTGCAGAGAAGAACTTTGCATTTAATTATCTGCCAAGTTGTAAAAGTAAAAATTTCGATCTAATGAATGTTTGGCGAATAGAACGACACGTTTACTATAAATAGGGAAACAAACACACTTGATCAGCGTGTATAGCGCAAAAGTATTGAAAGAAATTGCGCTCGACATTTAAATTAACATCGCTTTGAAAGGCAAATCATAGAAAATAATGTTCAACAAGTCGCCATAGAGGCGAGAATACTGCTTGTAGTCGATTGTTTTAGCTTTTCTTTCTATTCATAGAAAAAAAAAATCTACACTCAACACTAAGTTCAGTAAAAGCACAAGCTGAAAAAGAAAAGAGCTGAGATTCATTAAAAATGGTGGATCGATAAAATCGTTTCTACGTGCGATATCTTTGCTATCGCGAAAAAAAACACAATTTCCTGTTAGTTTGAATGTAATGGTAAACAATAATTAGATTGTGTAATACAATAATATACAATGTTGCGTGTATTTGTGTGTATTTTGGATATTATTCGCAAAAATTACCCAAAGTTTAGAAACTTGCGAATTTATTTTATCGAGTTTCTCGCTTAAAGGCATAACTTTTGCACAATTTTATTTGTTGTTTTTTTTCCAAGGAAATGCACTCAAAAATGTCACTCCAGTCGAATATCAGTTAAAGTAGAATTTATTTATCTATAATAATCAATTTTAGAAAAAAATTTGAAGTAAACGCAAACTATTTATGAAAATTTTTTATCTCTTTTCAGATACTTCGAGTTAAGAAGCAAAAATCTTTCTTTCATATATCTCGCTAAAATAAGCGCATCACACTGTCAAACAAGCTGACGTATACTTGCGAAATGTTTAAGTCATGTTCCTAGCTATTTATGAATTTTATTGCTACACGAAAAAGATTTCACATAAATTGCGTTTTTATCTTAATAAAAAGAGTAAAAAATTTTTTTCTTAAAAGAAGAAGCGAAGATGAAAAAGCATTTCTAAATCGGTTTGTTCAATTTTAATTGCGTAAATTAAATTTTCATGATTCGTAAAAGATTTTTACCTTAACTCTAAAGCTTGCAAAAACTTTTTTGATCTTCTCTTTATGTGATTTCAAATGTATTTTTTCTTTGAAAAGTTTCTTTAGATTTTATTTTATTTTTTTCGTGAAAAAATTATTCAGGTCGACTCTTGCGCTTTTTTCCTTATAATCTTGCTTCTGTTGAATGACATCAAACGAAAACATTGAACATCATTAAAACGAAACCGAAAAATATCTTTTAAAAATTTATCGTTGCGTGAGCTGTTAAAATTCGTCCGCTTTCAAAAGTAGTTCAATTTTTTTTGGTCGAAAAATGAGCAAAAGAAAATGATCAAAGAAAATTCTTTTTAAAATTTCATTTTTTAATTTTATTTCGAGCTTAAATTGAGCTCAAGGCTTTTTTGATAATTCACCTTTTGAAACTTTGAAAAACAAATCAAAGTAAAAACTGTGAAACAAAAAACTCTTCTAACGAAGAAAATCGCTTTAAATAAAATGATTTAATAGCTTATTAGTTGAATATCAATTTAATAAGAGTGAATTATCACAATGTATAGTCTCTGCCAAAGTTTTTTTGGCTTTAATTAACATCAAATGAATCAGCTTTTCATAGTTAAGATAGCAAAACATCGATGGAGAGTTGAAAAGAAGCTCTGGATGCTAACGAAATGTTTTTTTTTTCGTGATTAATAGCTGCTTCGTATTTAAGCGCAGATCAAGTTAACAATTAGTTTCAACTTATCAAAAATTTGTCATTTGTCAAATTAAATTAATAAATACTGAGTGTAATGTGACATTTAAGGATAAATTTCTAAAGAAAGTATCTTTTTTATTTTAAGAGAATTTCACCACAAAAAAATTCTAATTTATCGACGCTCATTTTTCTCTTTTATCGATTTAAAAGTAAATTATGTTTCATTCAAATTTTTTTTAAATGAATGGCTCAGAGGTAGAATATTTGAAATTAATGAACGGCAGAAATATTTCGAAAGTTAACTTAAGTGTCAAATCACTGAAATATATGAGCTTGAATTTAAGAAATCAAATGAGTTTAAATAGAGAAGCTTATCAAAGGAATAAAATGGTCAAAGTAATCCGAACTATATGGGAGGTTAAAATGGCGGTAAAGAGAATCAATTGTATTAAAATCAAGATTGTAGAAATGAGACAAAAACACTTATTTTGCACTAACTGATAATCTTTTAGTCGAATCTTTATTTTAAATAATAAACAAAAAATCGTGAAATGTTTAACAGAGAGAGAATTCTCATAGGACAGGAGCAGCCAAGTTAAAATGTTTAATTTCGCTCTATAAGTTTGAAAATCACAAAGTTTGTTTGCTTGCTTTCTAGTGAACGCGTAGTAATGTAAACAGTTTACATTTTAATGTGTTTACTATAACGCAATAGGATGTATCACATTTCTTAATTTCAAACTTTGAATTATATACTTTTGTGATGAATACTTAAACTTTTATTACATTACTAACAAACTGCTAAAGTAAATGATATAAGTCTATCGTTTGAAAATTTTCTTCTAACAAATCAAAATCAGTTAAGAAGTTAGCTTGTTGCACAAAAATTTTCTACTTAATCATAAAGTTCACACTTGAATGACTTGCTTCGCTGGCATTTATATCCATAAAAAGCATTTATCTTCTTCACATTAAGAGCCATGAGAATACAAAATTTTAGGAAAATCTATGGGAAATCAGTCTACAAATTGTATTTTCAAGGTACGTATAATCAAAAGCATGACGGTCTAGGGAATAAAGAAAAATGAGGCC
Organism: Dinothrombium tinctorium; assembly: GCA_003675995.1. NCBI lineage: Eukaryota > Metazoa > Arthropoda > Arachnida > Trombidiformes > Trombidiidae > Dinothrombium > Dinothrombium tinctorium. The sequence goes on from NCKU01005429.1 coordinate 8,510, forward strand.
AAAATTTTTGATCTAAAAATTCTTATAAAAATATTTTTTAAACAATTAATCAGAGTAAATGAGAAAATTAGATTTAAAATGTTTTATTTTCACTGGCTCAGTTTTTAAAGGCATGCCGGTAAGTTAAAAAAAGAAATAAACGAAAAAAATCGAATTTCAGGATACAGCAGCATGTCATAAAATGTGAGTGAATACAGAAATAAAAATATTTAAGATAGAGATTGTTCAAGAGTAAAGAGTATAATCAGAGTAAGCAATGATTGCCTTGATCCTGGCTTACTCGAAAAAAGCAGGCTTTCGATTATTAGCTCCTTACGAAAATCTATTAGTAAATTTAGATTTTGAAGGACTTAAGAGTCAAAAACTGTTGCGCTTGTCGCTATGCTTGAATCAAATGAAATGTGCAACAAGTGTAAATGAACTCTTTTCTATTAATTATCATTTCATTTATTTTCTAGAAAGATTAGATTCACACCCAATCGACATTTGTTTTTAGCGAATGTTGTATTTGTAACTTTCGTGTGAAGTTTTGCCGATACTCATGTTGTTGATTACAAAATTAATCGTGTTAAAAGTTCGTCTAGTATAATGTTAGCGATTTATTAAATTTTCTTAAATTATTAAACTAGAATAATGTTTTCTTTACGATGCATTCTAGTGATAGGAGTGAGTTCAGTAATTGACTCATGACCAAATTAAATTTGAATTTTCTTTTAAAAGTATTTGAACAAGCTTTAACAGAAACCATCAATGTTTTAATCTTTTGTGAGTTTGATAGTTTGATTCAAATTGATAAAGAAAGAGAAGTACTAACAGACTACAAATAGAGAAATTAGAGAAATTTTAAACCGACTTAAACACTTAAAAAGTTTTGTTGATGTTCACCCTAAACATATGATTCCAAATTTTAAGAAAAACAGAAAATTTAACATTTACACTAGAACATCGTTCAATAAAAAACTTTTTGCATTGAAAATTGTTCATTAAAATGAGTACATAAAATGAGGTATTACTATTAGAAAGTACATAAAATATCGTTCATAAAAACGAGGGGTTCGTGAAAAGCGGGGTTCATAAAAACGAGGTTTAACTGTATTAATATGGTCGGTGTCGGCGGTGGTGATTACGATTTTGCATGGCACTGCATCTCACTGCTCGCCTTGGTGCACATTAATCGCGAGATCTATTTTGCGCTTCTCTTGAATGTCGGTTACTTTGTGCCTCAATCTGTTGTTGTATGCTTCTAAGCACCACAGCTTCTTGAAATTCAATGAATAAATTTTGCTGAAGCTCTATGAAGCCTTCCAAGCTCTCCAGATATTAAATTGTTATCGTATCGTTTTCCAAACCAGTGTCAATTACCAGATCGTAATGTTCTATCAATTGTCTCAAGTTGATACTCTACATTTTCGTCCTCTTCATCGATCGTCAAATCAATCATTATTTGAATCGAAAGTGGCCTCTATTGCCAAGGTTTGGTCTCGACAAACATCGCTGAGACGATTGCTCGACAAAATGGACAATCGAATTGTGTCCTTTCGGATCTTCATCCAGAGATACAAGATCTACACATTTCGCGACCATGATCCAAAAAAGCGATGAATTCGTTGTCGCAACCAAATAGTGAGCAG
>NCKU01005430.1:0-10140 GCA_003675995.1 Dinothrombium tinctorium
CATTGCGAACGCAATTTGTAGATATATCATCGCTTTTTCTCACTACTTCCTCGAATGCATTGATTTAAACGACGAAGATGAAGAAAGAGACGTCGAACAACTGATTAGATCAAGAGGTTTTCAAGTGGAAACACATAATGTGACTACTGAAGATGAGTATATTCTGACTGTTCACCGAATAATAAATCCTGAATCAAAACTAACACAAAAGCGATCATTAATTCTACAGCATGGCCTCTTGTCCTCTGGAATCGACTGGATCATTAATGTTCCCGGAGTTGGAATTGAACAAAGCAAAACTATTTTTCGCAATAAAACAGTGAGCAAAAATCTTGGCTTTGCTTTAAGCATTTTTGATTATGATGTGTGGTTAGCAAATTCACGAGGAAATGCTTATAGCATCAGTCACTCAAAATTTTGTCCAAACAAAGGTACAGTTAAAAACGCCCTTTCAAAATACATAATGGCGCAAAGGTGCGTTTCTTTTTAAAATGAGAGCACTGGCTAGTTTTTTGCCTCTTAATGAAAAGAATCCACAATGACAAAATATTTATCTTTAGATAAAGATTTTTGGAGATTTTCGATGGATGAGATGATTGAGTTCGATTTACCTGCTATTATCAAATATGTTCTTAATAAAACAAATAATTGTAAGTTGCTTTAAACAAATCCTCAATATAACTTAATACTCATAGCCACATTGGGGTATATTGGCCATTCTCAGGGCACTCTTCTCATGTTCGGACTGCTGGCATCACAGCCACAATATTGCAATATCATCAAACCGTTTGTTGCATTAGCTCCTATAACACGAATAGCTAACCCGAAATCACCCGTTACCCGTATATTCTCGAATCCTTTTTTAGTTGATTATCTTTATCATCGAGGAGATGCCTTTTTTCCATATAAATGCGCTCTCAATTACATCGGTGAAAAAGGATGCAAGTTTTGGCCTTTTCGCGAATTTTGTTCCTTTCTTTTATTTCTTTTTTGTGGCTTTGATCAGGAGCAGTTAAACCAAAAAAGAATATCAACGTACTTTGCTCACACGCCTGCGGGTACTTCATCTTGGAATATAGCTCATTACGGACAAATTTTGGGCTCGAAAAAGTTTCAAAAGTTTGATTATGGATGTACAAAAAATTTCGAAAAATATGGAACAAGTACTCCTCCAGTTTATGATCTCAAAAATGTGGATGCAAATAATATCGCCATTTTGCATTCTCAAAACGACTGGATGTCGGATCCTGAAGATTTGAATTTTCTTAGGCAAGAAGTGAAAGGTACATATATGAAAACTTTATCAAGTTTATTGTTTTTATTTTATTTTATTTTATTTTGCCATAGGAAAATTTTTGCTTGATCATCAAGTCACGTTCAGCAAATGGAATCATATAGATTACATATGGAGTAGAGAAACAGAAAAATACGTGAATATCGTCGTGCTAGAAATATTGGAAAAATTTAGAAAGTAATTATCAATTAATTTTTTTCTATACATACATGTTAAACGAAATATTTTAAATAAATCTCAATTCAGATGATAAAAAAAAACCGTTTTCAAGCTAAATTAAGACATCACATTTATGTATATAAGCAGAGATTTTTTAGAGTTAAATTTTTACAAAAATTTAATTTTAAAACGAGTATAAGATTGCAGTTCGCTTCATGTAGATTAATTTTTCATAAAATAAATATTACATAAAAACTCTTTATCATCTCTCAACTCTTTATTCTCCTATTAAAAAAAATTACTTTTCAAAGCTCATTTTTTTAAGATTATTTTTTTGATATGATAAACTTCCTTTTTTGTTTTTAGCTTATACTTGTTTAATAACATTGTTTTTTTTCACAGTACTTCATTTATGGTTTATAATTCAAAACTGTTATTCAAAACATTATGCGTTTGTCCGAAGCCAAAAAAATCAATACAAAATCACAACGTTTCCATAGAGTCAAAGTTTGTGCAACAAACTTGCTAAATGAGTGCAAAAGAGTGAGTATTCAATTTTTCTTGTCTACAATTTTAAATATCGAAATTAATTTTTTTGTTTCTTCTTTTGTAAGTGCTCTCAAAAAACATTTGATTTTAAACGATGCAACCGAAGAGAGCGGCGAAAAAATATTAACATTCGACAACAAAGCTTTTGAACACACACCGATTGATGAAAAGCAAGCCGCGTTCCCTTTACCTTCCTCGTCGAAACTGATTACATCAATGAGGAAGTCACGTGTTTTAGATGTAATTGATACAGCCGAATCCGAAGACACGGTGACGGCATCTGAGTCGACCACGGCAGGTGATGGCTCTTTGCCGCCGTCGCGAAGCAGTACTGCCGTGCAGCAGCTGCCGGGAAGTAGAACCGGCACACCGCTGTTAGACCAAAACATTACGGCAGCGTTTAGAAGCAAGATTCGCTCTCGTCTCAATAAATCAAAGAAAAAAGTGCGTCAGCCGAGCGTTAATGTCGAGTCAAACGAAGAGGAGTATAAAATTCAGAGTCAAATTAGCGCTCGACTAGATGCGAAACAAAAGTGGAGACAAGAAATTTCACAAGTTGCGGGTGAAACTTTACATGAGAATTCGGATTTACCCTCTGCAAAAGAGGCGTACGACTTCTTTACCAAAGTTTACGAAGACAAAAAAGAAGTCGCAATCAGCGAATCGAAGGCTTTGATGAAAGAGAGTGGCAAAGGAGCCGAAAGTGAGGACGAAACCCAAATTGATGCAAAAGGTGAAAACACAGAGGAGGACGAAGACGATCAGCGAATTTTATTGAAAGACGTATTCCTATCAAACACAACTCCTCAAATTTGTGAAAGAGTTGAACCTTATTTTATTTCGCGGAAACAACGAATCGAGGCCGAAAACGAATATCTCTTTTATCCCTCTTCAGAGCCTTTACCGAAAGAAGTGAGATTTGGAGATGCATCAGCTAAAAATCCGAGTGAAGATGGATTGTACGTAGCTGACATGAGCTCGAAACAGCATTCGGCAAAAAACATCAATAAAATTCAACAGCGCTTATATCGCGAAAAGGGAAACAATTGGTTTGAATACTTCAAGAGATTCTTTTGGGGAAGTTCAAACGATTATTGTGACAGCCTCGACTCGGTGGTAATCACGAAGAAAGACAACGATCAATTAGAACCGTTGTATGTATTGCAACCACCTTGTTCTATGCAAGAGTTACTATCGGAGAGTAAAAAGCCAAATATACGCCAATATAAACTTGTGGTAAGCATTTATTCGCTTGTTTTCTCTTCTCATCAACTCTTCATCGAAGAACACAAACATTGCTATCAATTGATCGAATTATGCGCGAAATATGATGAAATCGTCGAAACGAATTCTATTCTCATTCTAACGAATAAACTTAGTTCTTTGAAGAACTCAATTTCAAGCTTAAGTTCAAAGCTAGAGAAAGGGAGAAGTGAAGACTCTACTGAAGATGAACAGCGTCTTTGTATATACAAAGAACAAGCGTATAAAACTGTTATCGAGCGAAGAGATAAAGTGAAAGAATTAAGATCCTGCATAATGTCAATTTTAAGTGATTGGGACACTTTAGTAAATTTGAGAGAGAGCCAAGGATTCATTTCGACAAGCATTAAATTAAATTTCAATGAAGAGGAAACAGATGAAGAGGAAAATGAGAAATTGATGTTTGCCGAACTAGTGAAAGAAGCATTTGAAATTGAATCAAAATATAAAAGCGAGAGCTATGAAAAAGAACTTGAAGAATATAGAAAGAAGCTGCGCTCCTGGAAACAATGGCAAAGAAACAAGCGTCGAGCCTCAAAAGTGGAGAACTTAGAAAACGAAACAGAGAAAGTAGCAAATGAAGAAGAATGCGAAAAGCCTGAGCCGCCATCGAATGAGGGTATTGATAATGATTCAATATTAAAAAGGCTGAACGAAGAAACGCTATTACTCGACGGCCGATTGCCAGGCGAACCGAAGTTTACAAATTTTCATACGAGCAAATCTTTGCTGATAACAGCTACGAATAAATGTCCTGAAATTGAAAGGAAGAGACGAAAATGGATTTCTGAAAAAGCTTATTTCGTCGAAATATTTGTGAACAATGTTTCGAAAGCGAAAACGAGAGAATGTTCACTTACTTCTGAATTCGAAGTGAATTTCAATCAACTTTTGAACGTGAACACATACGAAAGTCCTCACGAACTAGAACTTCAAATCATCGAGAGGAGTGCCAAACAAAAGAAAATAGTGGCAAAGATGCCGTTAGAAATACCAGATTCATCCTCAATATTGCCCGAAAACGTGGATCTGATCTCCCCATCTCAAGCGCTAGAATTCGTTGGAGAGGCTAATTCTTCCTCAAAAGACAAAACGAACGTTTTAAAAGGACGCATCAATTGCTCGGTGTTTTGGAGCTTTGACAGTGAAAAAATTTCGAAATCCGTCGCTTTCCGTAATGAGAAAGAGTATTCGTTCTCAGGTTTGAATTTAGACGAGTTGAAAGTTTGGAAAGAAAAACATTTGCTGAATGAAGACCCGAACGATCCTGACATTATTAAGCTCAATGAAGCTGTGACAAAATACGAAAACTCGCTCAAAAAGAAAACAAGCAGCGGCGAAGCGAACGGAAATTTAATAGAGGAACTCACATTTTGCACACAAGAAGAGATCGACAACAATCCACGTCTGAAAATGCTGAAGATGCGTGCACAAGGTGTGCCTCACTTAAAAGGAGTTCAAGTGCCTCTATATGAACGAGAGGTCAATTTGAGTCTCTTAGAGGTTTCGAAAACAGTTGATTCTTCGCTTTTGAGTTCGAAAGGAATAGAAGCGAAACGAAGGAAAGGATTGGAGATCTTATCTCGTGTTAGAGAACAGCTGATAAAACAATCACAAGAAGGTTTTGATCGAAAGCAAACTTGGGAAGATATGATCATTGAGGAAGCGTCATCAAAATTGTAGGTCATTGCTTGCAATTGATTCAATTTTTATCACGCTGTTTTTCAGAGAATTCGGCCTCAATTTATTCGCGCCTGTCGAAGACAAGCGGCCGCTTCATCCGCGACGGAAAACGAGGAAAAAAGTAGCAGGAAGTTTGTCTAACAATCTTGATATTCAATTGCTCGTCACTATAATGTACGCAATTAACGTTCCTATACGAAAAGAAAGTCAAGATAGCGCTGATTCACAACGAACTTCTGTGCTACCTGAACTTGGAGGTTCTCTTCTCTTATTTTTTTAAAATTTTACCTTGAAAACATTTTTTTTAGAAATAAAATATGAAACAAGAGTCGCACCTTTTGTTCAAGTTTGTTTTCAACGACAAACTTCACGAACAAACACTGCCGATGGACCTCAGCCAACTTGGAATCAAACGCTTTCCTTTAAATTCAAGTATTTTTCAAATCAATGGATAATTTATTTTTAAATTAACTCCCAGGGCGCCCAATAATGACCTTTCACCATCAAGTCTTGTAACAATGACCGACAGCATTTATCTCAATCTTTTTGACGAAGTGGTGGTCAATCGTGACGATTCAAAAACCGATGCGATTGAACGTCGCTGGTTGGGCTCTCTTCGCATACCTTTCTCAACATTATACCTTAATTCTAAAATCGATGGAACATTTTGTCTCAATAAGCCTCCTGTTCTTTTAGGCTATGAGTACGACTCAAAATTTTGGAATTTGGGCTCGAACAATGTGAATAGCGCGAGCACTGCGAACACCTATTTGACAATTTTCTTGACAATTGATCCCACTTTACAATTGCCAGAGCCATTGTCGCTAAAAGTAAATAAAATTTATTTCATTTGGTCACAAAATTATTTTTTTTAACAGTGCGATTCAAATGAAGACGAAGAAGTGTTGCAATATGCTCAGAAATGGGAAACTGAAATGGCTCAAAATTTTAAAGATCGTTCTTTTAAAGCTCTTGCTATCGATTTAAATGCAAAATTTGTTTTGGTCACTCGTTACTTGAAACCAATCAAACCTCCTGAAGAGCTGCTTTATAATTTGTCAGCCACCGAAGAAGTTATGCAGCGCTTAGCTAGGTTTGTGTCTTTAATACCTATCGTAAGTGACAATATGGCCTTACCTGGATTCGGAGACATTTGGTGCAATTCATCGGAGTTCTTAGAAATGCTGATTGGAGATGAAGAAGAGCATGCGATTCTTTTGTGTAACTTCTTTTTGTACCTGGGCAAGCGAGCGGGTATTGTTCTCGGCAATGGTATTCCGGAAGGAATGACAGCGTACGTTATTGTATGGGAATATACTGGACAAGAACCATCAGTATGGAATCCATGCACTGGCGTGAAGTATAGTGTTCGAGATGTTTACTTGCCATTAAATTGCATCGGCTGCATTTTTACTGGTGAAAATGTAAGCGAATCGCGTTTTAAAATATTTCATTTTAAATTCGACGTTCAAAAGGTTTTCGCGAACGTTCAAAAACATGTTCACCCGAATAATTTAAATTTTGATGTCACAAAAAATTCATTGTGGTGGCCTTTGTTTACTAGAAAGTTTCCTAATCCTAACTTAATTAGCATTCAGGTAAGTAAATGTTTCGAACAAAGTCAAAAACATTCTCACAGCCAGAAGCGTTGAACTATTCGAGCACCGATCAAGCGTTTGTCGAAGAGTTGGAAAATAAAATCGAGAAACATCTTCGCGAGTGTTTAATGCGCTGGAGAAAGAAATCGCGCACATTTTTCAATCGAAAATGCATTCAACAAATCAAAAAGATTCTTCCCAGGTTTTTGAACAAAGTAAAAATAATTTTATAATTTGATTATTTGTTTAGACTTGAAAAGAAAATCGAAAAGCTTCAACAAACAGATTTGATTCAGGATCTCGAAGACATTTTAATTGTTCATCAGGTTTCAAATTTACTATTGAGTGAAAATTTGTTGAGTTTGTCTTTTTATTTTCAGATGACCGGCTTTCCTTTGAACATGCCATTCGTCGATCTGCAATCAGTGACAGAAGCGGTTTATGCGACAGGCGTGCATTTAGTTGACGATAAAAAGGTTGACTTTGCACTCGCCGTGTACATTCATCCCTATCCTTGTAATGTGCTTTCTTTATGGGTTTATATTGCAGCTTTGCATAAAATATAAAAACGATATCTAATCATGTAAACATTTTTATTTCGTTTTATTTGTATGATAGATGCTAATAAATGACTAAAAACAAGACAACTGTTCTTCAATCGTGCCTGAGCCTAAATTCAGATCTCAAAAATCACAATTCAGGTGGTTTTTGACTGACGACAAACGATTCGGCGATTTGGATGGGAAATTGATACCCATTATACACACCACAGAAGTGATGTTAATGAAAATTAACTTTAATTTAGTTTTTAGATTTGTTAAAAGTCGTAAAGTCAACATAGAAGTGATATATTTTACTTTGCATACTTTGCATAGTTTCGAGCTTTATGATCAATTACTAGGCTTATGAATCAAAAATACTTCAATCATCAAAAAACATTTTGAAATTATTCAGCTTTAGTGAAATACAAAAGAATGATGAAGAAGCATATTAAATGATAAGAAATGATTGACATTGTCAATTTCATAGCAAATCAATTCAATTATTAATAAAAGAGGCGGTTAATACTAGTAATCTCAACAGTGAAATCGATACGCTTTCAAATTAAAATAAAAAAATAATTGTAAGTTTAATAAGAACATGAAGATGAGATCTTTGTTAAAACATTTTTTAGGAACGTTTGGAAGGTTTGAGCACACTTTTTCGACTACTTACATTTTTACATTTGATTGTTTGCTCTGTTTTTCTCGTTTTTAACCATTGTCACAATTGTAAAACGACAATACGCGAAATATTAACTACTGAGTCATTTTTCGCATTTAACTAAATGAATTAAATTTTCGTGACATCTCAACACTGTTTTAACAACAAAAAATGAATTCAATTAATTGTTTTGAAAGCACATTTTGCGTTTTTGCATTAAGCATGTGCAATGTGACGTTTTGTGAAGTGCAGTGAAGTATTCTTTTAGCTGTCAAAAACTTTTTCTGTCCCATTGGTGAATTCTACTCTTTTCTAATTTTAAAAATTAATCAAATATAAAATGTCTTATCAATTTAAGAGTTAATAATATGAATTATTTTTAATTTCTTAGAAATTGGAATGGTCGATTACTATTTAAGATTGATTAATTTTATCAAAAGATCGAAAACATTAAAAAAATTATTCAAAATTTATTTCATATTTTCACATAAAATACAAATTAAAATGAAATTAGTAATAGCGCTAAATTACTTTTGATTATATGTATTGACTCATTGCGATGCTTTCAACGTTTATGCTTCTATCGATACAATCTGTATAAAATAATTTGCCATTTCTAAATTAATCTACATAAAAAGTTTGTCAAAATTAGAAATAAAGAGTTCTATAAATGCATTCAAACCTTAAAATATATGTACGGTGTTATAACAGCGATATCGAAAATATTACCGAAACCATAATCTTCATCACAGATTAGCCAATAATCATTGCGAAGTTTTAGTTTAAGAAGAGTTGAGTTGCATTCAAAAATCGCCTTTGAGAGAATTGGTTTGATATTTGTCAACTATTTAAAAATCAAACATCAACAAATTTAGTATCTTTTATTAAAAATAAGAAACAAAATTTACTTACGGCAGTTGTTACTTTTGAAGCGTAGAAACACATAATTGACAAACCAACGAAACCATTGAACGTGTTGATTATAAATGCAGCTCTTAAATAAAAGTTTGCATCGCCGTAAATAAACATATACAAGCTAATAATAGTGAAACTGAACAATGATAGAAATGAGGCGCCTAAAATTTTGGAGAAAAATAAATTATAATCCAGAATGTCGTTTAAAATAACGTGTAGAGCATGAATTTCACTTTTAAGCATCTTTTGCTTGGTCTTTTTGTCTATTGTGTTCAACGCAGTGATGAGTTGTTTACTGCAACATTTAATTCTTACAGTCAACAGAGATGCTAATGAAACATAAGGTAAACCCAAGTTAGCGCAGTAAATAGCTGACGATGTAAAGTAAATATTTTGTAGCATAAATATTCCCGCATAAACCTTTGCTTGCGAAAAATGAATGATAAAGGAGCAGCAAACAAGCCAACACCAGCCAAATACAGTGCAATTCATCAGAAGCCAGATAAGAACTTTAATTAACCGATATTCATGCCACCAACGTATGAAGCTCTTATCGTCGATTTTTAATTCTCGATAAGATTTTATCATCTCTTTAAACTTAAAATTACTTAACCATTTGATTCTTTTCGGGTTGTCTGTTACTCGAAAGCAGTAATCATGAATAATAATTGCTGTTATACAAAATGAAAGCATCATAAAATGAGTAAATCTTCGCATTGAACCAAAAATAAGCGTATAATCAGCTACACTTAATAGAAACTGCTCATCCGCGAAGAAAAGAAACGCCAATTCTCGAATGAAGTTGCTTATTTGAATGAGAATATTCATAAAAAGCAAAGATTTGTGAAAAATTTTAGTTTTCTTCTCATTCACATAGATAAGAGTCGAGAAGTAGAAAGTTTTCGTTAAATCTGTCTCAGTTAATTCGTCAACACTTTTAGGAATCTTTGTTAAATTTTTTAAATTAGACAACTCCATGTATAACTTTTTCATCAGTTTAAATAAATATTCAACGGGAAAGTAAATGAATATTAAGAGAATAACAAGTTTAGTGTATCGTAAAATCAGGATTATTGTAGAGAAAATTTTTATTAAGATATAGACAAAAATTTTTTTCAAGTTTGAAATTTTCATCTTCCAAAGTAATGAAATGCCTCAAGAAACTTAAAGGTTCAATTAACGAAGCGCATTATTTGGACAAAAGCAAGTTTGAAAAAGAAATACGAACGCGAGTGCGATTATTGGAATTTTCATAGTCACGTTAAGCCATTTAGTATTTCGCAATTTCGAGAACAATAAGAGCTTTTAGAAAATGTCAAGTAAAAATTTTATGCTTCGTGATCGCATATTCAGAAATTTCATGAATATCTTTAATGATCGATTGTTCTTTTTACTTTTGTTCGAAAAGCTTTTGTTTGAAAATAAAATTTATTGGAAAAATAAATGAGAATAAAAAATTATGTTTAAGATTAATTT
>NCKU01005431.1:0-10137 GCA_003675995.1 Dinothrombium tinctorium
TACTCAACAGTAGTTTTTACAAAAAACATTATCTTTCTCGATTAATTTATTTTTTATGAAATTATCCATATTGTTTAATCAGTTTGTTTTTTGAACCATCACGCATTCAAAACAATGCGGGGTAGAGCTGCCAATCAAGCTTTAAAATCACTAAGCATTGTCCTGATTTATGGTTTACTTCCGTAATGAAATTTTACAATATTTCGGCACTGCTACATGGCATCTGAAGTTGAGCGATATGAAAATTTTGTAAGATTTGTGTTTGTTCTACAAAAGAAGTAGCATCACTTTTTTTTATTACATCATTAGATTAACCCAGGTTTGTTCATTTATTTACTGGTTAACTAAGCAGAGGGAATCCCAAAAAGCTATATCAGAATGAATGAATCAAACTCTTAATTGGTAATGTTCAAACATAAATTGTTTAGCAATGAATCATTTTAACATAAAAAATTAAGAGCGTTTGAGCAATGATAATGTCTTATCCTTGTCAGATAATGATGGCGAAAACAAATTGCTTCAATAAAAAGCGAAGCGAGCATTAAAAACATGATGCACTTTATTTCAATCGTATTTACATCGCAATTAAAACAATATATACTTTTAAAGAATACCGTTCGTTAAATATTGAAACCCGTCGTAAAGTCTGGTTGTCAATGAATGTAAACTATCGTCAACCATGTTGTTAACCAACAATTGCAATTGCTCTTCTGTTAAATTCATATGAAATCGTTCGCGTAATGCTTTTATCGTAGAAGGACCAGTTTTAAAGCAAGGCAATTGAGAATTTGTCTGAAGTATTTCAACTAAAGTGACAAGCCTTTCGTGGTGCTTACGAGCAGCGATTAAACCTTGAAGAATGAGGATTTTGAAATATTCGAACATATCACTGCCAATTCCGCCCATGACCTGGTATTAAAGAAAAGAATTTTATGAAAATCTAACTTTTTTCTCACTTACTTCGACAAACTCAAGAGTAAGCTTAAAAGGGGAATTTTCAAAACCAAGATTTTTTGGAGATGTGGAAAGTATGAAACCGAAGTCGATGTGTATAATATGACCTTCCGAATCTAATAAAATATTTCCATTGTGTCTATCTTTCACTTGAAGCAAATAAGTTACAACACTATACGCCGCGCAACTTTGGACAAAATTTCTTTGAGCAGTTAAAAAGGCTTCGCTGACTGTGGATCCAAACTCTTTCAAAAAATAGTCCAATAATGACATTTTCGAATGCTTTTTAACTTGATGAACAGAGATTGCATTTACGATGGGTTCGATTAAACCACTGTCACTCGATGTGACTAGTATCTTGTAAGGGCGTACCCACAGGGGAACACCCTCCTGTTCCCAAATTTTTTGCAACGACACTAAAAATTGATATGCCATCATTTCTTGACGCAAGTCATCACCGCACTTGACTATAGCAGCAATTAGTCTCCATTCTTGCAAGTGTCCATAAGGTGAAGATTCGCGGATTCTCATCACTTTTTCGTCCCAAGGCTCCTTCAGTACTGCTGCCGATGGGTCTTCCGGATCAAGAGCGAAATTTGTCTTTGGAGCGTTGATTGATTCTGTTAATCTGCGACGAATATCTCCAGCAGCTACAAATACTGCTTCTCCTGCGCTTGAATCTTGTGACACTTGTGAGATTGTGTCTCTGTCTTTATTTACATTTTTAGCGCAGCGATATTGCGATGATATATCATCATCTTCCTGCGTCCAACAATCATTGTCATCATCAACTGGTGGTATTAAGTTAATATTTCCGGAGGAACTCCGATGATGTGAAAAGTTGAGTAAGTTTTCCTCTGATCGCGTTTGCCTTAATGTGTTGCTCAATTTCGTGGGGATTGGAATCGAATTTATATCACCGAACACTTCAACTGCTTCCATATAGACTAAATAAGGGGCTTTGTCTTTGGAATTCAAAAGAACAGCAGCTCCAGGAGGAACTCTTATGATCATGTGCTTGAAGGAATGAATTGGAAGCCACACTCTGGCAGGAAGATTTAGATTCAACATCGACAGTTCTGCCATTAAGCGTTGCGATTTAATGTCTTTCGAAGGAAAAGTTTGCAAACGGGCACCAATTGAAATAAGATGTTTGACAAACTCATATTCAGCGGTCAAACGCGGAGCACCACAATGACAAGTAATTTTTTCGCCTCTTAAATCATTGCAAATGCCTGCACAACTTTTAAAGCAAATACAGCCGTTGTCAAATGCGTGACCAGATGATAGATCTCCTAAAGTTTTCGACGGATTCAGGAGGTTTGCGGCCGAAGATCCAGGCATAACTTGCAAACAACCAGTCGCATCACTATACGAACGATGGTGACTTTTCTTTACATGAACACGATTCTGAAGTGGAGGAAGTTTTAATTTCAGTTCTTCGGAAAGTATCAAATTTTTGAGTTTAACACCCAAAGATTTTTTGCGATTATCAGTGCAAAAGGAAGTTAATAGCCAAACCAATTGCAATGAAAACTGAGGACACTCGCGGCAACGAGAAATCAGATAAGTTTGCAATGCTTCGGCGACATCGGAGCAATGAATGTAAAGATTCACAATTTGAGGTAAATAGAAATCGACGTCAGACGGATTGAAAGAAAACATACGATTGCCGATATATGAGAGAACGCCGGGTTCTTTCGATTTGAACAAATACGTGATCGCTATCGACATGTCAAATAATTTGCATTCGAATAACCGCAGTAACCATGACTCGCGCGATGGTCCGAACGCACGACGAACATTTTCTTCTTCCTGTTCACGCTTTTTTGTCGTCGCTTCGTTTTCATTGCTTTTTTCTGAATTTTCAGCGTGAATACCATTTTCGACTATTTTTGGGATAATTACAGAGTTCGAAACAGAAGACAATTTGGTCTCTTCGACCGCCACGTCCGTGCGTATTTCACCATTGCTTTTTTCACCACTTGTTTCGCTCGTCGCCTTTTGATGTAAACAGTGGTCGACATTGGCACAAACCTCCATCACTTTACACCCGATTTCGGACACTGTGTTCGACGCTTTTCGCAATGAATGAGCGCAAATCACTCGCGGTTCGAGCGTTTTGTACTTTCTCAAAAAACGAATGCATTCATTTCGAAAATATTTTTTTCACATTTTTTCAGTCGCTTTTCGCTTTAAATAAACACGTCAAATGAGGGGATTTTCCATGTATTACGGCTGCTTCAGCTCTTGGCGAAGGACGCTAATTAATTTTAATTAATTTTTTGTTTAAATAGCGTTGATGAAACGAAAAACGCAATTAGTTTAAGGCGTATTTTTCTACTTTCCCGATATCAACATTTTCATCACTTCTCTACGCGGCGAGATATGATTGTTAGTACTTTAGTACTTTTGTAATCAATTGTGTTTACAATGCTAATGTAAGTGATAAAAATGAAGTTTCTGATTTCATTTCTCGAGTATTTCTTCGTTCAAATTTATTCGCTATATTATGAGCAAAAATGCCTGAAAATGTGGTTTTTGAATAGCAAATAGGATAAATAAATAAATATGAACGAAGCTGTATGTTGAATAGGAGTTTTTAACGGTATGTGTTCAAAAGCATTTTATTAAATCTCACTATTATTCAATTCTAAACTCAGACAATGCAAAAGAGCGGATGTATAGCTTTTCAAACACTATTAAATCGTTTTCGCTTGACTGAAACTTTTTCAAATCTTAAGCTAAGGAATTCACGATTTCTATTTACATTCAATTGCATGTATAGCTAACATTAACTGATAAAGAATCGCAGTCCTATTTTAGCTTGTACTAGAAAAGATTAGCAATGTGATTTTAGTCACGTTTCCCGATGCATTCACTTTGTTCACTAAAAATTCTGAGCTTCAACAATCGATTTATTCATCATTTCTGCCATAGTTTCCTGAAGTTAGTGGTACAAACATGGTACCAACTTGGTTTTTCAGAATCTTCATAAAACCCATTCCGTGTGTCTCCTTAAGCTCATATTCGACTGTGCTCTGGCTGTCAAAATCGCTCAAAATCATGCGAATCTTTAAACAAAATTGAGAGATACTCTGAAAATTTTGTATATATATAATCTCGCAAATAATAACGTACCAATCAATTATTCAATAATTAAAAATTAAAATAAGTTTTTTGTATCGACACTTAAAGATCATATTCATAGAAAAAACAATTCAACTTTTAATGGTAAGTTGAACACTGTTATGCTTGAGATTAAACATTATCGCGTTAGGCGAAAAAAATTGATGCAGGTTTTTGGATTGGAATGTTATGTTAGAAAATTTCCGAAAGTATATTTTATTAAAATGGATGACGCGTGTGAAGATGATCTTGAAACTATAGGTGGAACAAAAATTATTTATTTTAAAAGGTCGTATCTAACAATGTATTGTAAAGCATGATAAGCTCGTTGATAAATGCGTTCATGAATAGGGAAAAAATTCAATTCAAAATAATAATTTTTTAAGATTTAAGATTAATTCATAATTCACTTGCTTTATACTTAATTTCATAATTCATATTCACATATTATATTTTATGATATCACCAAAAGGTTTACAAAATGTAATGTAATTTACATTTTATTAAATTCATTAAGCTGTGTTAATGCTCAAATTCTGAAAATGTATTTGAAACTTGATTAATAATTTTTGAAACTCTCAACGCAAGCGCCGCCTTCGGGTTAATAGTTTTCAAAAGCTGGTTAAATGAATTTGTAAAGACTGTGAGTTAAGGCGATTATATTATTAGTTAAAATAAAATTTTCACTTTTAAATTTAAATTTAAACTAAACAAGCTACACTGGTAATCGTTTTAATTTTTTTTAATAAAAAAATCTTATTCATTCATTTTTTAATTTTTAAATTCATAAATATAAAAGAAATATTACATAAAATCTGCATTTACATCATATATTTAGCGAAATCGAAAGTTAATTTGTGGCGACCGCCATTACAGCAGCCGCCGCCGCCGCGAACGACGCGCCGACATAGAGGTGGCGTTCCACTCAGCCGCCGAATTCAACTTTAATGCTAAACCTATAGGAAAAACTTATTTTTTTAATAACTTTTTAAAGATAAACTTACCTCGTTTTTTTTATAAAGAAAACCTTTTTACCTTTTGAATACCTCCTATTTAAAACATTAATCAATGTTCAGTTTTCTTATACTTACCTTTTATTCGATGTTGAATTTTACCAGCTGTAAATTTGTAATGACCCAAATTGATAAAAAGGGTACCCTTGCGCTCAATAAATCACCAAAAATTAGACTCACAAACGTCTCTTACATACTTCGAGAAAGCGGAGGTCCTACTTTGCTTAAAGTAAGTGCCGCCTACTCCCAAAACCTCTTCACACTGCCTCTTCACCCCCGACTCCGGTCACACTTGGCGCAGTCGACAAAGATTAACTTCTTCTTTGGTCCTTATTAGTGGAATCGCAGCAAACGAAGTCTGGTGGTACCTCGAAGCCAACAACAGTGGTCGAAGCAGTCTGGTCGCCGAAAAAGATTCCTTCTGGCCTCTCACGGACAAAGCGCAAAAACTGGATTCGACGAGAACAGGAGAAGAGAGACATCGAACTCCGAGAACACACTGGTCAAACATCTCGTAGAGAATTCACCCGACTTCAACGACAACAGCGACATTGGGCAGTCAAATCGAGGGCAAGCTTCCGACAAGGCATCAACAAGGCAGCGGAAGCAAGCAAATTGGAAGCAGCGATAGAGAAGGAGCAGAAACAATTCGCAACCTGCTCTAAAGATCTTCAGCTTCCTCCTATTAGCCAAAGGTTGGAATCACAGGCCTGGATAATACAGGCAGACAAATACGCCGAAAAGTCGCTACGATACAAAAAGGTTTTGGAAAATCGGGTCGCTGGCAAAGACGAAGAAGTACGGCGATACAAAGAATATAGTCAAAAAGACGTCATCGATTATAGAAATTCTTTCCTATATAATAACAATTTAAGAAAGAAATAAAAGTTTTTGATTAAACAAAGCAGTGTCGTATATTTATGGTCCAAACTCGAGCACAAATGGCAATCACAAATAACCAGGCCCACAATCATCAATTGGACAAGTTCGGCGGCTCAAATGACGACGTCAAGATACAAACCTGGCTTAAATTATACGAAGTGCACACAACCGGATCCACTGACGAAATCAAAATCAAAACACTGCTGTACTCACTGAAAGGCGTCGCATTGGAATGGTTTGGCGATGAAATAGCCCCGATTATAACAGAAACATCATGGGCAGGTGTAAAAGAGCGGATGATACAACGGTTCGGCATTGGTTCTGCGACACCACTGGTCGACGCACAACGACGGTTCCTCAGGCGAAACGAAAAGGTCGAAGACTATTACCGTGAGAAAATAAGACTCCTCCGACAAACGAACCTTTCAGAATCTGAAATAATACAGCAACTAACTGAAGGGCTCCCGCTCAATTGGAAACTAACAATCACCGTATCCAAACCAGTAACTGCCAACGCTTGGATCGAAGTAGCCCAGCAAATGGAATCACACTTCAAACAACAAGAAAAGCAGGCGCAATTCAAACAGAAACACAAATCAGAACGAACACTTGTAGCTGACTACCACCCAACAAATAAATCAAACAGACCGAAAACACCATGCCGCATTTGCTTAAAAAGAGGCGAAACAAATTTCCATTGGCACAGTGAATGTCCTCACAAATCACGATACTCTACAAAGCCATCCCAATCAACACCATCAGCAGAAGCTACTAATCACGCAGAAGTAACTTTAAACTAACTCAGCGACCAATATTCAAATTCATTGACTTTACCGTCACAATCCATGATACACCAGTTAAAGCATTCATTGATACCGGCAGCACGATAAGCGTAATATCACGCAAGCTACAGCAGCAACTTAAACTCAAAATAATTCCTCAATCCTCCATCACTATCAATCAAGTCAATGGAACCACAAAAAGTATTGGTCGCGTACGAACAAGCCTCAAAATAAAAACAATAACACACGAATGCGAGTTTCATGTCCTCGACAACTTCCAATATCCGCTTTTAATCGGCTTAGACATTGGACAAAGGTTCGGTCTGAAACTCGATTTGCAAACAAAAACAGCATCTATAACCACAGCTCCTCAACAATTGAAATGTACACTTAGCATGGAACCTTCGAAGTCAAATCAACTGAAACTTATCCTCCAGAAACACAAAGATGTCTTCAGTCAAGATGGCATGGATATCGGGCGGATCTCGATAGCGAAACACAAGATCGCAACCATCGAACACCCACCTATCCAACTCCGCGCAAATCGAAGACCACAATCAGACTATGACGAAATCAAGAAACAAATTGACCAACTAAAAGAGCAAAAACTCATTAGAGATAGCGAAAGTCCTTGGGCATTTCCAGTCATATTAACGCCGAAAAAGGATGGAAGTAAACGTCTATGCATCGACTTCCGGAAACTCAACGCTATCACTATCGATGACAAGATGCCTCTACCTAGGATAAATGACGTCCTCGATCGGTTACGAAGCGCTAAGTACTTCTCAACCCTCGACATAGTTTGGGGATACTGGCACATCGAAATCGATCCTGAGAGCATCGAAAAGACTGCTTTCGTCACCAACGAAGGACACTATGAATGGCTCGTTATGCCCTTTGGCCTCAAAAATGCTCCCGCTACATTCCAGAGAATCATCCAAAGGGTCCTAGGAAAACTTGTGTACTCCGGCGTCATCACCTACCTTGATGACATAATCATTTACTCTGAAACATTTCAAGAGCACATAGCGTTACTCGATAAAGTATTCACAATTCTCAAAGAAAATGGAATCAAACTCAAGTTGTCCAAATGCCACTTTGTAAAAGAAGAAGTTGAATACCTCGGTCACGTTATCAGCCACAACAGGGTTCAACCATCACCCATCAAAACAGACGCTGTTCGAAAATTCCCTATCCCTACTACACTACGCAAAGTAAGGCAATTCCTTGGACTTGCCAACTACTACCGACGATTCATTCCAAACTTCACCTCGATTGCAAAACCATTAACGATGCTCACACATAAAGACACTCCATTCCATTGGGGAGAAAAACAACAGAACGCTTTCGAAACACTCAAAGAGAAACTCACATCAAAACCAGTATTGACTCTGTACGATCCGAACAAAGAATGCCTTCTTTACACGGACGCCTCGAAAATTGGTATTGGTGCAACACTTTGTCAAAAAGATGAGGACGGCAAAAATCACCCGATTGCTTATTTTTCCAAACGCCTTAACCACCACCAAGAAAATTACTCCGCCTCAGAACTCGAATGCCTAGCCGTAGTAGAGGCCATTGAACATTTCGAAGTATACCTCTGCAAGCCATTCAAAATTTATACCGATCATAGCGCTTTACGATGGCTATTGACTTTCAAAAATTCCAAAGGGAAACTTCACCGATGGTCAATCAAACTGAGCGCTTACTCGTTCGAAATTATTCATAGAGCTGGCAAAAACCAGCAACACGTTGACGCTTTATCTAGAGCACCAGTTACTCTTCATCTCACCACGTCTGAATTGATAGAGCATCAACAAAAAGAAGATCATAACTTTATCAAAAAACCGATTTTCAGAAATGGAGTCATTCTGATAAAGCATAACAAGCTTGAAAAGGCATACGTCCCTCAATCACTTAGAAGTAAATTACTTAGTAAATTCCACGAAGAGCATGGTCATCCTGGAAAAAGAAAAACTATAAAGCTCATATCGAATCACTACTGGTGGCCTAACATTCTGAAAGACATCAAGACCCACGTTGAATCATGTCAAAACTGTCAACGTATTAAAATCCCACATATGCCAAAGTTTGGTCAAATGGTCCTCCCTAACCACGACCTACAGCCAAACGACTTATGGGGAATTGATACCATAGTAATGGGGCCAGCAGCTAACAAAACAAGACACAAGTACATCCAAGTAATCATTGACCACTTCTCACGTTATGCATGGGCATTTCCGTCCGCCTCAAATTCCGCATCCACTATCGTTAATATTCTCAATGGGCTTGGCATAACTCCGAAACGAATACTAACTGATTGCCACAAAAGTTTTACCAGCAGCTATCTCAAACAATTCCTCAAGAAAAGTAATATAAGACATACATTCTCCACCCCTTACCATCCACAAACCAACGGTATTGTAGAAAGACTCAACGGTACGATTATGACCAAATTACGATTAGCGTTACTGGACTATCCAAAGAGAAAATGGTCGACCCTACTCAGAGATGTGATTCGAAATTATAATAACACTCCACATGACATAACCGGTTACAGCCCACAATTCTTATATTTTGGAGAAGAAACACTACCCGAATTCGCCGAGCCTCATGATATAGAAACAGCACGACAGATAGCAAGGAAACGAACTCAAGAACATCAACTGAAAAGAAAACATCATTTCGACAAAACTCGACGAGTATTTGATTTCCATATTGGTCAAAAGGTTATGCGCGAAGTACCTAGAAATCACCCATCTACCGATAAACTCTCTCCTAAATTCACCGGCCCATATTACATCATAAAGAAAATAACCGAAGTCACATTCGACATCGCTGAAGACGTCTCTGGTAATACGACGAGAGCCCACGCCTCTCAGCTCCGACCATTTGTTCCACGGGAACAAATTCATTTGCCCGGGGAGAGTGTGGCGACCGCCATTACAGCAGCCGCCGCCGCCGCGAACGACGCGCCGACATAGAGGTGGCGCTCCACTCAGCCGCCGAATTCAACTTTAATGCTAAACCTATAGGAAAAACTTATTTTTTTAATAACTTTTTAAAGATAAACTTACCTCGTTTTTTTTATAAAGAAAACCTTTTTACCTTTTGAATACCTCCTATTTAAAACATTAATCAATGTTCAGTTTTCTTATACTTACCTTTTATTCGATGTTGAATTTTACCAGCTGTAAATTTGTAATGACCCAAATTGATAAAAAGGGTACCCTTGCGCTCAATAAATCACCAAAAATTAGACTCACAAACGTCTCTTACATACTTCGAGAAAGCGGAGGTCCTACTTTGCTTAAAGTAAGTGCCGCCTACTCCCAAAACCTCTTCACACTGCCTCTTCACCCCCGACTCCGGTCACA
>NCKU01005432.1:0-10136 GCA_003675995.1 Dinothrombium tinctorium
TATTTTCGCTTAGTTTTTATTTTATTTTAACTTTTTCAATTCGTCTCAAATATTGTTGTGTCCCAATGTTGAAAATCAGATGCATTTTTGTCGGATAAGATAATAATGGATCGATCTTTTCCAAATTTTCTTTCCGAAACTGTATGTTCAATTCGATCAATCTTATATTGAATTTCTTATCTTGAGTTTAATGTTACAAATTAACACTCGAAAATTTGGTAATTTAAGTAATCAAGATTCAATTCATTTATCACATTTAACTATAGAAGTGTTCGCCTGTTATTAATTATTGCAAAGAAGCGAGTATAAAGCGATTTAATTAATTTGATTAAACTTTTGCAATCATAAATCACTTTTATCGTGTAAATAATCTGTGTTCTTCGTGTTGCGATTAGGAGAACAAACAACAAGCATTTATAGCAACACATTGAAAATTAGTTTATGGCTGAAAAGCTTGTTTGCTATGCAAAATAATGCGTTTTTCCTTTATCTCATATTCGACACCTTTAATTCATTTGCACATCTGTCACTTGCGAATAATTTTAATTTCTACCATACATATGTAAATAAAATTCGCTAGCATAACAAACCTTAACAAGAGCTGTAGATCGAAGCAGAAACATATTCCAAAGGTGTTATAAATAAAGCGGTGAAATTTAATATGTAAGTCAAATAGAGAAGTTCTTACCAGTTTCAAAGCTCTGGACATCGAAATCTGCTTACTGTATAATGGTTATCAAACAATCAAACAAAAAAAAAAAGAGATTAAGAACACAAATTATCATGATTTTGAAATTTAAGTTAATTCATGTTATTCAGCAGCGCATTAAGTGCAAACTTTGTGAATCTGCCTTCAAAACTCAAAAATCAAATTGTTTTCGTGCAAAATTGTTGCTCATTATTTTTATTAGTTTACTTAATAGTTCGATGCATTTACATTTTATGCAATTGTTCGCTATTCATTTTTTTTGATGAAATTTCAAAATTATTTACATAAATAGAAATATTTTTTCGCAAACGGTGTTTGCACATAAACAACATTCAGTGATCTGCCTTTGCAGATAATGTAATAACTGTAGCTAATAATAACAAAGTTAATGACTTCAGTGACCATTTATGAAAATTTTCCTCGCAATGATGATTTTCATTTTTTTTCCTCCCGTTGCGCAATCTTTTTCTTCGTACAATTGAAGTGCTTTAGTTTTAATATTTATTACCTCAATTCTCGAAAAGATGATATAAGTGAAATATGCAATTTTTTATTTTCATTTTTAACGAAGTAAAAGCAGTAATTTACCATATTGAAATGACTTTTTTTTTTGATTGCATTCGCTAAACGTTGAGAAAAAAAAACAGCGAAATTTTATTCAGAATGAGCTTATTAGTGAGCAAAATTAAAACGTCCGCAATGTGAAAGTGAAATGACGTTCAACTGCAAATTGACTGTTGAGAATATTTAATTGCAATGATTAAGGTAAAATTTTTGAGCGAAACAAATTTTTTTAATATAATAAATCAGTAAAAAAAAACCCAAACAAAATTTTCAAATTAATGACATCGTCTAGTTTCGTCCATGTAGATATGCGTTGCGTTTTATAGCATGTCGTAATTCAATGTGTAAAGCGTATTATTCTTGCCAATAAAAAAAGTAAAAAAAAAATTAATTAAAAATTAATTCGTAATTAATGAAATTTGCTAAGAACTATCTAAAATATATAAAATTAAAAATATAACTTTTTTGTCCATCCTCGTTTTTCTTCAGATGGAGCCTGAAGTTTATTCGATGCATTCGACGCATCTTCTTCGACCACTTTTTGCGTGACCTTTTCGAGAAAGACAGAAAAAAGAAAATTGAAAATTTATTAAGTAATTTAAAAAATTTTTGATTTTAGTTAGATGTTAGAGGAAGTTTTTTTTTTTTGAAAATTGAATGATAAAATTATTTGCAATAAGGCGCTTTGTTCTTTGTTTCATACATTCAACGTGTCGTTGAATTAAGTTTTGCAAATGTTTTTGCTACTAAATTCATATTTTCACCTCTATGTGAACAAAGGAGAAGAAAAGCGACGAAAAAATTCTGTTTTCCTTGATTTTGCCATTTTTTTACTTCATTTTAAAGCTTGTTTCTCGTCTTTTCGATGAGATTTGATCGAATGCATAGTCTTGGTTGAATAAATTAATGAATAAAATTTAGCCTGCGTTTGCGTGCAAAATTTACATTCAAATGATCAAGCTAAAATTTTGTGTTTAATCTTTTCTGCCTAACGCTAATTGAAAAATAAACAAATTGAAACTTACAAAGATAAATAGTTTTTCAAGAAACTCTTTCATTGAAATAAACGCGAAAAAAAAATTGTTTCAGACATTCAGGAGAAAGTGAGAAACAATTTTTTGGCAATATATACATTTGATTATAAAAGTTTTAAGCAAATAAAACTTTGCACTTGCAATGATTGCACAAGTTATTCGCTAATTGCGCGATCAAAACTATATTTTGGATTAAGTTTCCTAGCAAAGATTAGAAACCGTTCGCGAGGCATTGTTAATTCTATGAAATGCGATCGCTCTTCGCTTGTTATATTTAATCCTGAAGCGTATTTAAGAAATAAATTGTCAGAAAAAAAAGAAAATAGAAACCATCTTGAGAAACTAGAGAAAGTTGAGTCAAAGTTTCTTCATTTTCATTCTCATTTTGATTCCAGCAAAACTCAAATTCGTGTTGCTTATTTTTGACATCGCGTGAAAAATTACAGCAGCTAAAGAGAAAATTAATAAATTTCAACGTTTTGTCTTGCACATTTGCTATTTCCTTTGTAAATAAAAGTTAAAATTTGAATTTTCAATTTTCAAAATTCATTTCGCTCGCGCAAAAAAATTTTTTTTTGTGAGGGCTGAACAAATGCGGTAAAGAAAAAATATTTTAATCAAAAGTAAACTTTAACTATCAGCAAACATTCGATTAACAAGATTAATTTAAAAGTTGAGCGCAAATGAAATGTGGACAATGTTTTATTTGTTTTAAAAAGCGAATTCATCATAATTCAATTTTAAAAGTGAAAAGGTTTTCAGCAGCGCAAGAATTTGAACAGTTTGCTCCAAACATTTCAATGTAAACTTTGAACAATGAAAAAACGTTGCAGCAACAAAGCGAAAATTTCTTTGTTCTTATCTTTGTTAATTTAGCGAACGGGAAGTTTGTTTTGAATATTTGCTTAGATTATCGTTAATTATGCTGCAAAACATACCTTTTCTAATAAGGTCACCAAATCGTATTCGCGGCCATATTTTTTCAACAATTCGGTCAACGCGTTCGTGAAAAAGCTGCCCGATTTGGTTCCCCAAGAAACGTAGCCTTTTAGGAAGTGAAAATTAGCGATGACATTATACAAAAAGTTTTTCGCATTACCAACAACACTTGACGAGTAAATTAGCATGTCACTCCAATCGGGTACTTTGCGTGTGGCGATCGACTCAATATGAATTGTTGGCAATGCGTTTCGCTGCTGCACGATCGGAATACCCGCATCTTCTTCGCCCCCGCGGCAAGCGTCTATGAAAAATATTTTCGGTTTGCCGATCAAATAAGGGCAATTCTTGTTGTTGAAATAAGCGAGCACATCTTCTTTAAAGATGTAATCGTCGTCGCTACCGAGAAACAACTCTTTGCCGTTCAAGTGATTTCCGTGCGTCGAGATGAACACAACGAACGCGTCGTGTTTTTTCAATTGAACATCGTTCGCATATTGTTTGAATATCAAGCGCATCTCTTTCGCCGTACGATTTTCGTATTTTCGCACAATGAAGTCAAACGATCGAAATACATCGCCAATACGATTCGCGTCTTGGCTATTACCAGGCAATTGAGTTGCCATTCGAAAATTGACATTCGCGATGATCAAACAATAACCTCTCGGTTTACTGGACATCTTGTACACGCTACTTTCATCGTGATGCTTAATCGCGTTATTCACGCTTGGTTTTAGCTCGATTTTTGTTCTTGTACTCTCCGATTCGCATGGAGAAGTTACATTCATTCTCTTCTTTGCGTTCGTCGTTTCGCTAATACCTGAATTAGGTCTTGCACTCGAGATGCTACTTGTTTCTGCCGCTGGTTTTGTCTTTGATAAATTCAATTCTGAAAACGGCCGGAAAAGTGATTTTGGCTTCGAAGTTGACGTTGTCGAAGATGATTTGCTAGGCTTCGGCTGCAAATTTTTGCTGCTTTCCAATTTTTCGTTTCCAATCGTCGACAAAGCTCGAGTTGTTCGCGATGGTATCGAAATTTGTTCTTTTTTGGTCGATGTTGATTCTAAGCTGCTGCCGCTTCTGCCGCTGCTTGGTCTCGGTTTAAATACATCGGAGAGCGAAAACGCCCGAAATCGTTGCTGCCTTTCTCGCTGTAATTGATGAATGTCGCTTTTAAATTGTGAACTATTTATGCTCGTTGTGATCTGTTGCTTTTGCTCATCTCTTAGATAAGTGCTTCTGAATTTAACGTTAGATGAAAGATAATGAGTACCGATCGAGGTGGAAGAATAAATCGCTCGCGTTTCGCCACCAACGGTTGTTGGCGTACCACCGAAGTTCTTAGCAGAATTTAGACCACCGCTGCCGCCTTTTGAGGTCATAGTTTCAAATCTACTTTTCGACTTCTTGCGATCGTCGTTCGCTTTCTTCGACGCACAGTTTCCCATTTCACGCGCATATTTTTTATTTTTGAATTGGCGAAAAATTTGCAACGAGCATTTTCACTGAAAGCGAGAGCTTGTAAAACGCTTGAAAAACGAACAAAAGAAAAGTGTGATTATTAATATAATTGCAGATATCATCGCTTAGTTACGTTCTACTCGGGAAGTATTACATTCATCTGTCTCTCCCTTTTCTCCCTCAGCCTCGTTCGCATCTCATTCTCGCTCTCTATTTTTGCATTCAACTCTTTAAAATTTTCTCAACTAACAAACAGCGTTAACAATCAACATTAAAGCGACTTCGCTGTAAATAAATAAATAAAATAAAAAAGTGAAAACCATTCACGTGTTTCACAACGTAAAATTTTTCAAGTACTTTGTGCGTTTACAGTACACCACCACAGTGAATAAATGAGCTTATTGCTAGCTGATTAACGCGTAGGCACTTGTGTTTTTTAACGGAAGCATTGTACCAAAAAAAACAAACAAAAATTTCATTGCTCATTTCAACGAAAAAACAAGTAAATCGAATGCGAATGACTTGAAGCAGATGATGACAACTTGCGATTTATTTTTAGCTTGAAGCTAATGAAAAAACATATTCACTTTCATTAGATCGTATTTCTTAGAAACCGTAAAGCTTTTTTTTCGCAGCTTATTCACTTCAATGTTCAGTTTCGAAGCGAATTTTTAATACACTTTGTCGTTTGATAAAGTAAAAGCGCAAAGCAATTAACAGTTAAGCTTATTATAATTCACCACTTCGCATTTAGCTCTGGCTGTGTGTTCATTAATAGTCGGTGTTTGAAAAAAAAGAGCGAAAAATGCTCTCGGTACACTCGTGGCCTTATTAATGTGCTTTCTTTTCTATTTAAAACTTGAAATTTCAATCGATAAGATAACATATTAATTAGGCTACGAGTGTACTTTCTCATGATTTCACAATCTATGAATAAGAATGAGCAGAAAATGTCAGTGAAAAATGTTACAGAATTACAAGGAGAGAAATTTGACTCTCATCTCATGTTTGTGCGCAATTTTTTTCGCTCTCTTAAACAATTTGAAACTCAACTTTGTTTACACATTTTGTCTCATTAACATAATAGCTCTCTGCTAACGGTGAAACAATTTTAAAAAACTAAATATTAAAAAGTTAGAAGTGAGTGAAAGCAGGCGAGCGAATTTCTCATCGCGATCTGTCGACTTTACCATTTAAAAAAATTTTCTATAACGCTTCGGACAAATTAATTGGCTATCTTTACCAGTAGGAATCACCAATCAGAAACAATGAAAACAACGAACCTAAATGAAAAATTTATTCAAAATTTTTATTCATTGAAAATTTATTTTTAATTTCGATTTTCTTATCGAAGCTTTCTTATGTCACTTTAATTAAAATGAGTTTGAATCAGATTTACTTGAAAAGTTTCATTAAAATTTTCGTTGATGAGAAGAAGTTGTACAAGCTTAATCGAGAATGTAGACATTGTATTCGGTAGATTTAATTTTTAATTTTAAGAAAATAATCAAAGCGAAAAATCGAATTTTTATTTTATAAAATTTGAATAAAACATCGCATCGACATTAAAATTTAATAATATTTTTACATGCGAAAAAGCGAAGCGCTCAACCCTAAAGATAAACCGAGCAAATGCTTTTAATATTTAACTAACTTTTGAAAGAAGCAAAAATCACTTCGGCTCGCTAAATAAATAAAAATTGCATAATAAAGTAGGAATTTCTTTTTTCTTTTTCAGCCAACTCACAACATAAACTTTCATTCTTCGTATGTTCTGTGAATAAAAATGTTTTTTAAGCGAAAATTTTAAGAAAAGTTTTGTATCGAAAAAGTAAATGAAAAACTTTTTGGACTGCAAGTGTAAATAGGCTGAATAAGCAGGTTGACGAGTTTACTGTTTTGGTGTATATGATAAGAGAGTGAAATGTTTGTAAAAATTTCGCTTTTTACTTATAGTCAAAGAAAATGAGCGTCGGAAAAAGCAAAATTTATTCGAAACGAAAAGAAAGGAAGAGCACAGCAGCGAGTACATCGAAAAGTGCTTACAGTTACTGTAAAAATGTTTCGCTACAATTTACATTAAGTACATTGGTTTAACGTGTAAAAGATAAGCGAAATATTGCAGCAGCAGTTGTAGAAGGAGAAAGAGAGAGCATGAGAGAAAGTGTGTTTGAAAGAACATAACAACAACAGCGAGTGCAATTACACTTTATTACATTTCAGTCTGTGTATATTATCGCGCTTCGATCAATTGTGTGCGCGTTGTTGCGTTGAAAACGTATTGAAATTGAAAAATAGTGTGAAGCGGTGTACGAAACATGGTTTATGAAAAGGTATTGTTACGTATTTTCTTCGTACAATAGATTTGCATATCTTTCGCTCGCATTCGTCTCCATGAATTTCGATGAGTAGAAATTGGATTTTTCTCGTTTACATTGCTTTTTTTCTTTCAATGCGAAACTCGAAGTTTGCCTAACAATGGTTGAAAATAAGCAAAGTGAAAAGTAATAAGATTTTCTTTTTTTTTCACTCGCTTTATATTGTCACCTCTCAGATTTCATTTCATCTCCTCTTTTATTACTTGTATCAACGATGTCTTTCTAGCGTCAAAAATTCCAAGTCAAATATTTAATTAATTTCTTTTTTGCTTCTTTATTTCCAACTAGATAAAAAAAGCATTTCGCTTTTATTATTTGCTCAGCTTTTTTTTTCTTGATACTTTAATTTTGTTTCACGCTTTACAATCTTTTGTTAATACTTACTATTGATACTTTTATTATTTGTTTGCTATGAATTAAATAAAACTTTCTTATTTAAATGATTTTTAACCATTCAAAAGAAAGTTCAAAATTTGAATTTAACAAAAAATATATCAAAGATATCTTTTTATTATATTCTTTCTCTTTTATTATTATACATTACGAATGAGCAAAATTAAAATTTCAAATATGAATTCGTAAAATTTTTTATGTGCTAAATTAAAAAGATAAGCAAACTTTAAATTTTAGAGTTAAGTTTACTTTCTCGAGTGCGTTAAAGAATATCTAAAAATTTTTTTTTTCGTATTTTAAATCTAATTTTAAATTTTTTCGAAAATTTTTATTTGAATTGTGCTTCAAGATATTTTCACATTAATTCGCAAGTATTTAGCATTTAAATAAGAAGAGCCTTGAAATAATAAAATTTTGCATTTTTACTCATTTACAATGATAACAAACTTTTGTTTATTGAAATTAAAATATTTCAAATAAAAATAAAAATACAGTTTTGGAAAAAAATGCTTGTCCTGAATCGATCATTTAGTATCTCATTACTAAGAAATACAAAAATTTTTGATCAGAGTTGGCGACGAAATTTAAACGCGATTAAAGTCAAATTCAGCTAATCAATTTTGTTCAAATAAACAAATTTCAGTATATTTAACTGAATGTGAAAAGCAATTGTGTTTATTTGAGTGAAAGTAATTTTAATTGTTTTTTATGTGACGATTTTATTAGCAATGATTTAAACTGATTTTGTGTTAATTAGAACAGAAAGATGTCAAAAAGTGTTCAAGAGTAAAATCATTTTTAAAAACATGTAGAAAGCAAAAGCTAAATGAAAAATAGTGACTTCAACATTATTCTAACTTTAAATCTTAGGATTTAGTTGAATGTGAATGCCAAGAGAATTGCGGATTTCGCTTATAAAAATTTCTCACTTTTCTCTTTCTCTCTTCTTTTTTCAATTCATTTCGTTTCATTTCTTTTCTTATTTCACACATCAAGTGTGTTTTTAACGTTTGTTAATAAAAAATAAATGATTTCATTGTGATTTGTTGCGCTTTACAAAAAATAATTTAAAACTTTTCGTTTCTGCGTTAAACGAGAGTTCTGTCTTTTCATTTAAACTCACTGTCTTGGTGATACCATCAAAAAGTAAGATCACACATTGATCGTTTCGGTGGCATTTACACTATTAATCGCGTCTATGTGTAAAATAAATTTGATTTTAAATTGAGAGACGCACGTTTAGCTAGCAACTCTCAATCAATTATCATTGGGATAACTTTTTTTTCGAAACTGTATTCCGCAGCGAATGAAAGCTAAACTTTCGCAAAACATCATCATGATAAATAAATATGATGAATGATTTCAAAATTCAGATTACTTATTAAAATTCAACGCTTATTTTCTATTCAGCTCGTGAGTAGTCTTAAAAATGTTGAACATGAAAGTGAACCGATTCATAAAATGCAGCCGGTAAAAATCGAGAATTTCTTAAAATTCAAATATTTTTACGCGTTTTGAAAGGTTGATCATATTTTTTAGCATATTGAAGAGTAAGCAAGCTTATAATCAACAATTAAATGATTTTTGAAATGTGTCTTAATAAAGTAATTTAATGTCTAACTAAAATAAAAACTGTTTCATAACTTGATTTGGCCATTTTCACACAGAAATTACAATTTGAAAAATATGAAACTTATTAAAATGGTAAAATACATTCACAAAGCAGAATTCACAGTTTATAAATTGAGGCCAAAGTTAAAATAAAATAAAACGTACAAACAGTGCGAAATGGACTATAAAATTCTTTTTGCTATGGTAATAAAGGTACTGAGAACTTTACAATATTTTATTTTTTACATACGTTTGGAGCAAAATTTTTCACCTTAATGAATAATTGTTATTTCATTACTCTTAATTCACACATTTTTGAAGTTTTCATTAATTCAAGTAACAAGCTGATCAAATGGTTCAGTTTATAAAAAAAAAAGAAATGCAAAATAGTAAAATGAATTTTTAAATGCTTTTGAAATTAATCAAAATTTTTAAAAATTCGCTTAATTTTCGGCCGGTATGAGCATTTAAAGCAATTCTAAATGTTTTTTTTTACGAGGCGCATAATAGTGATGAATGTAAAATGAAGTAAAAATCAAAAGAGTTTTACTTTATTCACTTTATTTTTTGCAAGCTCACGAGTGAAGAAAGATCGCATTTATTAATTTTCCATGGTTTTTGCTTACTAGACGTTTACTTTAAAAGGCTTTTCATGCACTTTTTTAACGGATTCTTGGGATATAACTGATTTCGTTTTGAGAATAACATGAGCTTGGACTTTTCGAATCATAAATAAAAATCAAATTTGTTCGGCAAAAGTTTAAGAAAAGCACGCTAGCTCAATGTAAATCTAATATTGCATTTATTTATAAAAAAATTTCTTTTCAAATTTCCATTTCTACTCGACAAGTTTTACTTTTTTTTTAAGTCACTCCTTGCTTTGAACTTTTAACAAA
Organism: Dinothrombium tinctorium; assembly: GCA_003675995.1. NCBI lineage: Eukaryota > Metazoa > Arthropoda > Arachnida > Trombidiformes > Trombidiidae > Dinothrombium > Dinothrombium tinctorium. Next base: position 9,986 of record NCKU01005432.1, read on the forward strand.
TAAACATTAAACTAAAAAAAAATGTTGAAATTGTTTGTAGTGACTTAAAAATTGTAATTTTCATAATAATTTGAGAATTATTTGAAAAGTAAACAAACACAATTTTTACTATGAACAACAATTTGATTAAACAACAATGTTGCTTGATGGT
>NCKU01005433.1:0-10136 GCA_003675995.1 Dinothrombium tinctorium
TAAATGTGAAAATAATAAAATTTCATTTATTATAACAAAAGTACAATTCACAAAATTACAAAGATTGAGAAATAAAAGTGTTGAGAATTTAAGTTTTAAAAATAAATGTGAAATGTTAGCGGAGCGTTCATAAGTGAAATTTTTTAAAGTTTAACTAAAATATGTCCAAAAAATTATTTTATCTCAAAAGCTTGAGATTTTAAAAAAAAACAACGATCACTCTTTGCAGTGGTTTAGAAACGCAATCAATTCATTCGCTTAAAACGATCTCACCACTTTCATAATCTAAATTTATATAAATTTTATTGTCATGTCGATTAATTTGAGTTTATTTACGTAAATTAGTTTGAAAAGTAAGATTAGAAAGTAAGATTTGAGATTAGAAGTGACAAAAAGACGAAAATATCATTTCAACATAAAAGGTCGCAAAACATATTTGGTTTAGTATAAAAAATAAAATTGCAAAGAGCTTCTGACGTTTTCTTGAATCTCCTTGAATAGTGCACTTGATCTCTAAAAAACTAAATTCGAATCTGATGATCGTCATTGAAGTGGCCGAAACACGGGAAAATTAATTAATTGAAATTTAATTCTTTTAATCAAAATTACGTCAAAGGGACGGTGTTTAACTCAAAAATATAAATTCTAATTTTGTTTATTAAAAATCTTACCTAAAAAGAAAAATAAAAATTTTCACTTAATCCTGCTAATGCTTCAATGCAAAATACTAATGCATTCAAGTATAAAATATAAAATCCCACTTTCCCTTCTGAGCGCTTCTTTGTTGTTTTGATTTTACTTATTTTCATTTCAAAAGAACCTGTTGTGTGATTTTGGGAAAAATGAACTTGCACGTGGAGAGATAAGCTATGTTTTATCTCTTCACGCATCTTAAATGTTTTATCGCTCCACGTGCAAGTTCATTTTTTAAATTACACAACAGGTTCTTTATCGAAGCGAATAAACTTAAGTCGAAGTTAAAAATTTTCAATTATACAAGTTGTATATTCTCTTATTTTTTGGTGGGAAACACAACATTTTGGTAACTTTTATCGAGAAAGCTTAGTGAATAGAAAACTAACCATTCTGATAGCCGTGGAATTGATTTCTTGGTTAGTATCTTAAAGTTGACAATTATTTTTAGAGATCCTATTTAGTCAGTAAAACTCGCTGATAGGCCCTGGTTCGATTGAATTTTCGAACCGATTGCTTGTTTTCTACTGTGGAATGGGTAATTTTATTTAGTTTGACTTAAAATGGACTTGAACTCTATTTACAATTTTCCTAAGAAATAATTTGCATATGAAAATTTTGGTGCTTGTAATCACTTGAATTGTATGCAACAGTGCTAAACTTTTGATTAAAGATATATGCACCTGAAAATGCATTCGTTTATAGATTCTGTGGCCCAAAAAGCAAAAGTTATATGGTAAAAATAAAGTGCTTTTTAAGTTTACTACTCCCGACACAAAAAGTATAAAACTTCCTAAATAATACTTCAAGCTTTGTAAAAATTTTTATTTTTATTTTTTTCTTGAGTATTACACTTTTTTTTGCTGTTCACTGTCATAAAGAAGCGTTTAGAAATCTAATTTATTGAAAGAAAGCTTAAAATGATAAAATAATTATTAGATAATATTAATAGTATTATATAGTATCATTTCATAATAAGATAATAATTAATAGATAAATCAATAATATTAAAAAATTTTATCTTAATAAATTATTTCACTGCTTCCCGTTAGTTTCCATTATTTGTTAATTCCTGTTGTTTGTAAGCTAGTTTATTAAAGATCACTCGCTATCGACTTATTTGACCAGATTTATGTTAATCATATGCATTTCATTACCACTAACTCTTTTCATATGATATTGAAAATTAAAGAATAGTTTCCTGATGTTAAATTCGTAGTGGTGTGAATGTTACGTTTGTTGATCTTTTCTTTTTACTTTCTTCAAGTTTTATCATCTCATAACCTTAAAATTTCAAAGTTGGGATCTTCATAAAATCATAATAAGTAATAAAATAATTGAAAAAATGCATCAGTTTTAAGAATACGTTTTTAATATTTTCAATATTTATATACTGTATCATCTTCTCGCTCAAAAGCGACTTTTTTGAGCTTTAAGAATTCAAAGTTTAGCGTCTTACATACATTTAAAGCTTAAATTTCATTGAATCTATTTCATTGAAACTTTTATTCTTTGCATAAATTGTGATTCATCTATTAAACATTTAAGAGCCGAAAAATCTTTAGATTATTATAAATTTAATCAAAAAGAAATCTTTCATTATTTGTTAACGTTTTATAGAATAAACATAGGATCAGTACATCATTAGGAAGATTTTCATGATATTGACAAGACTTGTGAGTATATCTCAAAAATTGTTTATTTTGAACAATATAAAGATTTTTCTTCAATTAATTGTAGTTTGTGAAGCGAGAGTTAATTTAACAATATTAAGCTAACAATAAGAAGCCATTGTTTTTCCTCTTACACTTAACACACATATAAACTTATTTCATTCGTTACATTGTTAAACAATAAGATTAATTCTTATCTCCTATTAGAAAAGGTGCAATCGAAATGTATGGAGCAAGAGTTGAAAATCGAGTTGAAGGAGGAAGCATTCGCTCGACTGTGGCAATTATCATTCGTTATTTATTGCTTGGAAACACATTAAACCAAATAACATTTTTATGGTCAAGGATAATCAATTTTTCAAGTTTTTGTTTAGAATTTGAAGCAAGTTTACGAGATATAAATACAAAATTTATTGCAATCGGTGATCAAAAAGCGTTAATAGTTGATTTCTTAATCTGTTGCTTATTCGTTGAATATCACCTCGACTTATTTCTTCTTTATTGCCTCGTTATTGACGAGAAGAAAATGCTTACAATCGCAGCAGCTTTAGTCACCTTTTCAATTCATCCGATTATTTTATACGAAGCATACGAAATGGGCTTCTTTTTGACGCTGAAAGACAATTGGTTACACGTCCTCGAAGTGACTCTATTTCAAATTTATGCGTTTTTAAAAAAATAAAATTTTTCGTTTATAAATTATTTTGTGGCAGTTAATCCAAAAAAAAAAAAATTATCAGCACTTAAAAATATAATCGAAAACTAATTAAATCATTTATGTGGATCGCATCAAATTCATTTGTCATACAGGTTCTCGAAACATTTAAATTTCATTTCGTATAAGTTAAGCAGAGATATATTCAAAAATTTATAAAATAAATATGAGGAGAATTTAAATTATTATCATCCGATTTATAGTTAAAAATTGAAGTATGAACAATGAGTAACAATTTGAGTTTTAAATAAGTAAATAAAAATGAATCAAAACCTTAAAGAAAATAATTTTAGGTCAGCTTCTTTGAAACTATTCATTTTAAAATGAGTGAACTACATAACTTTTTCTTTTGCTCAAAAAATAATAAAATTCTAAAAAACACTAAATGCAAATATTTTTTATCTTTTAATTCTTTAGATTAAATTCATGAATTCAAAACATGTTTCTCAAAACATGAAGATTCTGAATTTTTTCATAAAATGTTGAATTTTTGATAACATTTGCAGCTTTCGCTGAATATTTTTTTGCAAAAAGCAATTCAATTTCGGATTTTGTTTATCATACAACTATTTTCAGCGCAGTTTTAAATTTCTTCTGAATTCAAATAGCAAATACAGAGTGTCCACTATTAAAGAATCATACTTTGAAATCTATTTATTCAACGAATCTTTAGTTAATTTTCATTAAATTTATATATCAGACACGTTAAAAATTACTTTTGAACACTATCGTGAAATTTTGTTGAGAAAAGTTTTAAATCCGTGAAAATTTCACAATTCTGAAAGAGTATTGAAAACATACTTACCTGTTAAAAAAATCTTTCTCTATATAGCTTAAAAGGATTATGAAAACACCTTAGCAAAAAACAAAAATTTTGAAATAAGAAAGTTTTGAGATATTTGAATTTTTTTATTAGAACTTGAATTTCATTTTCATTATTTTTGAGTTGTCGTTTAAACATACAGAAATTTTATATTATACCAGAAGAGGCTCTGTACTGTGTATTCGCTGCTTTTTAAATTTATTTCATATTTGTTTGAACTCATTGTATTTCACGTGATTGCTACGATTATTGATAAAAATATCAAGTTAAAAAAATTAAAAATCCTCTTAAATAATAATGTTAAAAATTTGAATATTTTCCTAAATTCAAAGTTTTTAAAAAAATTTTTTCATTTAGTATTCAATGAACTTAATAGATAATTATATAAATTTTGCTTCACAAAAAACTTAAACCATTAAACCTTAAAGTTATAATCTCTTAAAATAAAAACATTTAAGGCAGCACTCTGTATAAAAATTATTTGAATTCACTTCGTTTAGTGTACAGAACTACAAATGTAAAATGTGGCTTTTGTAGAATATTTTAAGCCTGAAACGCAATTGAATTTGAATTTTGTTTTATTTCGAAACGATTTACGATTCAAATTTGTTCTTCTCCTGAATTAACAAACAAAAACATGTTTCGATAGATTTCACTGATGTATTCTTTTCATTCATTTTGTTTTCACAAAACTTTCTTTTTCATCATTTATTTGCGGACTAGACACTATTTTTTCAAAAATACATTTGAAACTGAGTAGTGAAATTCATAAGACTCATATTGTCGGTTCTAAAATTTAAAATTAATTTCAAAAGTGAAAAAAATGTCATTGAAAATTGATAAAATTTTATTTCAAATAATTATTGGCTCATTCTTTTTGCTTCAAACAACCCAAGTAATCAAGAAATACATCGAGTTTCCATTTAGCGCTGAGCTCGAAATTGATCAAATAATTGAAGATTACTCACCAGCGATTACATTTTCGTATTCGCTTTCAAGAATTTTAAACAACACACAAAAATATAATTCAGTCGTTGGCGTGTTAAATGAAGATTTGGTTCGTGTTTTTAATTTCAGTTATCTGAATGTGAAAGAAAGCATTCCTTTTTGTTTTTTTCATCAATTTGAACGCGAAAAATTGAAGTTTTGCTATGGAAATGATACTCAAATTACAATCGACAGAGAAAATCTTTATGTCACTTTCTTCAGTCGACCGGAAAATGAAAAGGAAAGTAAACGTTTTTTGATTTCGGTTAAATCATACGATGAATTTATTCATTCTATCGGATTTAACAAAAAATCGATAAACAGAAAATTAAAGATAGAAAGTGTTTGTATTTCATTCAGTAGTTATCGTTTTCATGATTATAACGACCGTCTTTGCTCGAGATTCTACTTTCCTTTTCAAAATCAAATTATTGTCACCTATCAAAAGGTGACTATGAAATCACTGAAGGCACCATACTCTTCTGAATGCATTGATTATAAATCACTCGGTTTTGATTCACAAAAACATTGTGCTAACGAGTGTTTAAAAAATTTAAAATTAATTTATTGCGATTTCAATATATGTGAACGTAAGAAAGTTAAAGCAACTTGCAATAATCGCTGTTCTCAACGCGATTGTTATGTCGAAAATTTTGAAGTTATTCCTTTACACACTGCACCTTCACGTCAAAGTCGATACGAAATTCGTATATTTCGACCAAATAGTGTTTTGATGACCACTTTTACGTTTCGTGCCGATTTTACTGCGATTGATTTAATTGTATCTATAACTGGCATTTTGGGTCTTTGGTACGGCTTTTCATTCAGCTTGCTTTCTCATATTTTCGCTGAATTCTTTGAAAAAAGTAAGTTTTCAATGTTGAAGCTCTGTCGTTAAAAATACTTTACCAGGTCGTAGAATTTCTAAAATAATTATTTCAAGCGTTCGTAAATTAATTCAAATTATATTTGCATTTTCTTGTTTGATTCAAATTTCGATTACATTAAATCGTTACTTTGAATATGAAACCGTGGTTTACATCAATATGGATAGTTTAGAAACTAATACGCTACCATCGGTCACTATTGCTGATAAAATTACCTCCAACATTAACGCAACATCATTTTGTAAAATTTACGATTGCTCTAAAGACATTTATTTAAATGACAAAGTTTTTATTGATCTGGCAAAAAACAAACTTATGATAGCAGAAAAATGTCTCCTATTCAACAGTGAATCAAGTATTCGAAATTGTTCATCAGTTTCACCTGTTGTAAATTCGATGGTCAATTATTGGACAATTTCAACATTTTTTCACACAAATACATCGAAGAAAGATTATACAGTTTTTAATACAACTTCGAAGAATAAGAGATTAGTTTCGATTGAATTAATTAAACGCTTTCAGGGCAGATTCATTGTTTACATTCATCCGAGTGAATCGTTTCCTAATTTTAGAGATAACAAAAATTTAGCCATTTTCCACTATCCTAAAAGAGAATATATTTATTCATACAAGATGACAAAAGTTTCACTATTACCAGCACCATTTATCACGAATTGTAAAGATAATCAAAGATTTGGATCTCGCAAAAATTGCTTCAATAAATGTACCATCGAAGCGAGCGAGAAATTGTGTAACTCGCTTCCACGTTACACACCTGTGAACATTAAAAACTTGAAAAGACATCTTAAATTGTTTAATGCTACTTGTAGACAAGAGCGACAATTAGGCGATATTTGTCATGAGAAATGCAAGAGAAATGATTGCAATTCAGTTTATTATGAAACAAAATTTATCTTAAGACGTCCAATTACGAGCTATAATTCTAAGGTAACAATATTACAACCGTCGAAATATTTTTTGAATATTGAATTGAGAGAGAAGCACTCATTTTTCGATTTAATTGTGTATATCGAAAGCGCAATCGTTCTGTGGCTTGGAATCAGCGTTGTCTTATTGCTGCGATTTTCGGCATCAAATAATTTGTCACAAGTAAACACATTATTTGTAACGATTGAAGTGATCAAAGGTATTGTTGTAGTTTTCATCAATATTCAGCTATTATGCATGAAAAGGCTTGCATTGTCCGACTCACTGATTTCGATCAAAATTAATTTAAACTCGTGGCCAGATTAATGTGCTATCTTTTCCATTTAAAACTCGATTTTTCAATGGATAAGATAAGATATTATTTGCATTATATTAACTGCATAAAATGTTAGAAAAAATATATATAAAAATATGATTTGGTATAAAAATTTGAATTCGATCGTATTCGTGACCTAGATATCCTATCCAGATATCATTCATATTTAGAGTTCTTATTTGACTAGATTCTCCCTGAAAAAAATATTCATTTCGAGAGATCTTTTTCAAAGATATGATACTTTGAAAAAGATATTTGAAGTAAAATACTTGTAATTGAAATAAAGAAAGCTTAAAAATGGAAGCTTAAAAAAAGTTTTCACTAGTGAGGAGGAGATTTGAGAATCTTGCACAATCTGTGCCATTTGTTAAGCAATTAAAGCTCACTAATTGTCCTCTTATGAAGGCATTGTTTCTGATGTTTCCCTACTTTATCATCAATATTTATTATTACGAGAGCCACATATCACAATTGTAAAAAATCTGAGCTCTATGTGTTTTAGTTCAACTCGAGATTCTTTTGTTCGATTTTGTTTTCTAAAATTTTATTTCATCAAAAAATGAAAGCGTTTAAAAATTAAATTTTACTTTCGAATTTTGTGCTGAAAATTTGTAATTAGTTTTCAATGAACTTTTACTAGCTTCAAAAAGAAAAATTCTTTAAAATAAAAGAATATACAGTTATTATACAGTATATACAGTTATTTGGACCCCTTTGGTGTCCTTTGTAGAGAGGTTTCACTGTTTATTCTTTTGAAATGAAATTTTTCAATAATAAATATCATAATGGATACCTGAATTAAAAAAGAAAAAATTTTCAAATTTAGGTTGGGTACGCAGCTATTGTCGACAAATTGAAACCTCACGAATTCTTTTTCACATTTTAATATTATTTTTCACGATTTTACATTTCCACTTCATTTTGAAAATGTATTACGAGAACATAATTGTGGTCGATATCAAAATGGACGCTGCCAAAATCGATCATTTTCCATATTTTACAGTCGGAATACCTTTAACATCAGCAATGAACAAAACAAACATGAAACAAATTTATTACGATTTGATTGAATATTGCAACATAAATACCGGATCAGGCAGACAAGATTGTAAAAATATCACAACTTTTGAAAAACATGGTCACTTTTTTCTAACATTCTCAGCGGATCAAAATCAATTAATGAACTATGAAATTGGCCACTATAAATCACATTTAATCGAGCTCAAACTAAATTTAAGGAAGAGAAAATACGTTTATTTATTAATAGCCCTTCATTCGCCTGTTTATCCGCAAATAACTCAGTTTCATCAATATAAATCGATTATTTTATTTCAAAATTATCCAGCAACAATCACTTATACAAAGAAAATATTCAACTATTTGCATGAAAATCGCAATTATCCTGAGTGTGGTGATATCAACAAAGTTCATAAATTTGTGCACGGATGCATTCGAGATTGTTCGTTTTCGTCGGACAAGAAGCAAAATATTCAAAAGTTGAATTGCGAAAGAACGAGCAATCTTAAAGAATGCTCATCAAAACAAATTGAACGAGAATGTTATGAGAAATGTGTTGAAAATCGCTGTTTTTTCTTCGATTACCATTTAAAAGTGTTGAATTATCAGAAACGAAAAGATTTATCACTTCAATTGATGAAACCAATCGAGCAGAATTTTGTCCATTACGAAATACGATATAAGATAACTGTAATTGATGTTTTAAATTACATCGCAAATGTTCTCTCATTTTGGTACGATTTTAACATATCATCGCTTTTTAGTCTTTTGAGTGCAAAATGTGTCTATTATTTCACAATCGCAAAAAATATTCAAAGAGAAAGGCGAAGAATCAAGCAAAGAGAAGAGTCGCTTCCAAAAATTAAATATTTGAATTGGTAATGAAAATTTCAAACCGAATAAATGAATTATTTAAAAGTTATAGATAGGAAAACTTAAAAATCGCAATGTATTTTAGGTTACAACTGAAAATTTAATCACATTTTGCGCTTACGCACCAAATTTTATAACTTAACAACACTTCAACACTTATTGTCTCAAATAAAAATAAACACATCATAATCTCTTATATTTTCTTTAAATTCTTTAAAATTTATTTAAATTTGTAATGAGGTGAGGTATCTTTCTCTATTCAAAGCTTGATCATTTAAAAAAAAAATATATTGATATTGATATTGATAATATAAGCAATTTACCATCAGCGATAGAATCACCAAGGTAAGTTAAAAAAAATTCTATGAAATAGCATCGTCTTTGTTGATCTAACAAGATGCTGATTACACGTTTCATTTTAAATATATAACTTATAAGTAAATTTTCTTCAAATCTTCTTTAAATTTCCTTTTTTATCTTTTGATTCATATCTTACAATTAAATTCTCATAAATGCATATCTCAAACTTTATTTTAAAATCGTCATTTGAGGTTTATTGGTTGATTGTTCGACTTATTGACCACATGTGCGATTCAGCCAAAACAACTATCTTTGGTGAAGAAATAGCTGATGAACCGTAGCTTACTTTGAACAAAGTGTAAAAAAACATTTGATGAGCTAACCGAAAAGTTGGCGAATAGTATTTAGTTAAGGTAAATTATTTGCAAGGTTACGAAACGATTAATATCTGAACAATCGTTTAAAATTCAAGCTGATGCATTCGACTTGTCTTGCAGTTCGCGTTTAAGCTAATCTGTAATCATTCGGTGGACGAATTTATTAGAAATTAAAATTAAATGAGAGCTTTCATAAAACGAAGTTCATAACATCGAAATATCAGCATATAAAAGATGAAATTAGAAAGTGGCCCCTCTTTACATGTGTTTTGAAAATTGTTTTCTTTTTCGAGAGTCGCAAAGAAAAAAAACGAAAAATGCGAAAGAAAAAAGCGAAATAAACACGAGAAAAGAATGGCGCTTCAAACGAGCAAAATGTTGATTGAAATCGGAAACACTTAATCAAGTGAATGGAACTGCGAAGCAAAAACGAATGCGTTAAGCGTGGTTTGTCGCCTTTGCCGTTCAAATTTGTTTCGTTTTTGTACATTTATGGCGAAAAAGCATTTATTGCAAAATTTTCTAAT
>NCKU01005434.1:0-10135 GCA_003675995.1 Dinothrombium tinctorium
TATGTTTGCGAGTCATTTTCATTCTTTGTGTTTAACAAGCGCATCAATTTCTTTGATATTTTGATATAATGTATAAACTTAAGTTGCATAGATAAAAGTGTCATCCTGCTTCTTACATCCCCTACTTAAAGATTCGTACTTTTGAAGTCGAACGGTACAATATACTTTATGGAGTTGCTTTGCGTGATTTAATATCCTTTCTGAATTTTTTTAATCAACCACAAAATTGTAATTAAAAGAGAAGATTGCATATCATTTTACGCGCAACATCCAAAACTAGATAAAAACAAAAATTCTGTCTCATGCTATTTCTTTTCATTTTGGGCGGTCAAATAACAAAATAAGATTTTCAAGACATTTTAATGCTTATTTCGAAGATATAAATTCATTTGAATTTATTGTTTTGAAGTTTGCATAAATTTTTATTATTTTACTATTTAATACATAAGCATAGTTAAATGACATTTACGTATTTGCGACTCGATATTTATTGAGATCTATTGTGTAATTAATTTCGATTGCAAGATGAAAGTGTTGAGCACAAATTTGCGTAGAGAAAAGCCAACTGCAGTTGAAACAACTGCTTTTCACCGATCGAAATAATCTAATTACAGCGCGCAGTATTTCACTGTAATTAATTTTCTGTTAAAACGAAAAGGCTGAAAATTGTGTGACATAAAGCAATGCATTTGGAAAGCGAAATTCGCTGCTTGTTTCTGTGAAAAAAAAGGCGAGAGGAGAAAAAAAAAAATCGGTCGATTGCAACTTTTGGGCACAATTTTACGCGAACGAAGAGAGAGAGAGAGAGAGAGAACGAGAGTAAAAGAAAAGAACTATTAGATTACAGCAACAAAGCGCAAAGTTATTCGAAGCTTTTTGAATTGGAAATTGTGATTACTCAATTTTCGACGTTCACTGCTTTCTCGTAAAACACATTTTTGTGCAGGTAAAAGAAAAAATAACAGAGACAGAATTCGAGTCGATGCTTGATTTCGCTTCCAAAATACTATTTTATAGCGAAGTTCAAATTGATGCCGAATCTCATCTCTCGAAGTGATGAAACGTGATGCTCGCTGCTCGTGAGATGTCTCCTTTCTCTGCACTTATGGCGTTCACACTTTGCTACCTTTGCTTTCGTTTTTCACACATTTTATTCGCAAATCAATAAATCGGTGAGAAAAAAACAAACAGGAAAGTGAAGTTCTTTCGAAAAACTTGCAGCGTCAATCGTCACTCTTTTGTTCAAATAATTGATTAAATTGTGAGAAAAGCAAAGATAAACTTTATCGTTTTCTCGTGTCATTTGTAAACAAAGTGAAATTCTCTAAGTTGAAGCTACTCAGATACTTTCACATCACAAAAGCTTTCTTCGTATATTATAATGATATGCAGTCACAAAGAAATAAGCTTTTTTTTTGTTGAACAAGTAAGATTTGAAATTAGATTTTGTTGGTTTATTCTCGCTATTTTTCGTATAAATAGCCTAAAATAAGATAATTTAATTTTTCGCTGCATAATTTTTTGTTCTCATTCAAAACTGCTTATTGGCCCTTCAAGGCATAAGATAAATTTATTTAGTAAAAAATAACAGCGAAAAACAATTTATTTCATTGATTATCATTTTTATTTTTATTGTGCAGCCACATGGCAAATAAATGAGGTACAAGAAATGAAAGCAAAAAATTTCACGAGAAAAATGAGTACCTCGCTTGTGCAAAATAGAAAACTCAAAATCATAACAATCGAAAATGAAAGTTTTACATGTCTAAATAACTCAATTTCTATTTATTTCGAAGATTGTTTATGTGTTATATATCAACTAATTTTAAAAGCTTGCAAAAGTTAAAGTCTCGTAGTGTTTCACCTTACACTCTCTCTGTGCAATCTTTGATTAAGGCTTCTGCCTAACATTGATTCTAAGCGGAAATTCGCTGCGGAACTTTCTATATTGAGAATCTTCTTGTTCGAATTTTTAATGCTGGAAACTTACTAACAAACCGTCAAGATGAGGACTGAAGAATACAGTGAGAAAGTGATTTACGCCAGTTATAAGCGCTTTCGTAGCAATGATAGATGTATTTAGTGAGCGAAAAAAAGAAAATCATTTGGTATTCCTCGGCGGCTTCCACGTTAGCAACATGCTATCTGTAAGTTAAGTTCATGCTGCAGAGAAAAAAAAGACACGTTCACTGAATATCTCTTTTTGCCATATTGTAAAGGGTCGCTAAAACTGTATTTTAAGAATTGATTATATCTTTATAAATTCAAGTACAAAACAGTGCATTAAATCTTATTTTCAAGTTTTTCAATCGAATTTTATTAGCATTTGAAGGGGTAATAAACGTATAAAGTGTACTTTGATCGAAAATTATTTTCAACGGTTGAAAAAATTGTTGAATTTTGCATTGAATTGAGAAAAAAGAGAAAGTGCAAAAAAAAATGAATTCACTCATGAAAATCACATTCCTTTAGGCTTTTCAGTTGTGAAAGAACTTTTTTTAGTTCAAATTTTAGCTTAAACTGCTATTTTTAAAGAGAAAGTTGAATTCGCTATTCTAAAGTTGAAAATGAGCTATTATAAGAATTCTGCTGATGATCATTGATCGAAAACTTTGTTATTCTTGATGAAATTTTAAAATAAAGTCAAAATTATTGCTTAGTCCAAAAATGAATATGAATTTAAAGATGCTTTTTTTTTCTTGTCACAAATGTTTTTCACTTTTCAAAGACATTTTAAAAATATGATCAAACTTCGATATTTCTATTTCTTCTTCTTTATATTTATTTAAACTTATTTTCAGCGCTTTATAAATATATTTCGTGTGATTTCAACAGAGTCACATTCAACATTGTATTCAAAAGCACAACTTTCCCTAAGCTATTTGTGCTTTCAAAAAGTTATACGAGACAAACATTTTTTTGTAACTCGAATTTTGAAAAGAGATGAACAGAGTTCAAAAGCAAGTTCGTATGAAATATGAATGCAAAAGCAAAGCAGCCATCTTTAAAAATATGGTCTTTAATAAAAGGATTTTTTTTGTTTCACCGTTCGGTTAGTCGCTCAATAATTTTTGTTTTGAAAAATGACTTCAATTTCATGCCTTTTGAGCGAATGCCAATTTTTCAGAACAGTAATCCGCCACAAAAGAATTCAATCTTTATGATAGCGTTTTAAATCATTCGCAAGTTATTGTTTCCTTCTAATAGTTTGGCTGGTATAAATCGATTTTCATCGATGAATTGAGCTGCTTAAAATTCAAAACTTACTTTATGAGAAAAAAAAATTTAAATAGGAACGAAATCCGAATATAGTTCACATTATCATCGACTTTTTAAAAATTAAATTAAATTTTTGTATGTTAAATTTGCTCTTTAAAATTAGTCAAGTGTGTATTTAAATGGAAAATGATTTTGTTTAATGCAAATTTTTTATTTTTATTTGCATTCATGATAAAGTGAATAGAATTTTCTGCTTCATTCGTAAAGTTTTACAATGCTTTTATTCAACGCCTTAAATTAAATTATAGCGAATAATTGCATATAATTCAAAAAAATAAAAATAAAATATGTTATCTCTATTTACATCGGTAGTGAAATGCGTAAACCTTGCTTTCAGTGAAGTTTATTAAATTAAAATGAATAATGTATCAAATTTTGCGAGTCATAGAAAGCTATTGCAGAAATTTCTCTGTTAATTGGGTTCATAATTTTACACCGTAAAATTTTGCAGCAAAATGCGTTCAGTATTTGAATGCATAATTCAATATTCAAATTTTATATTATCTAACTCTTCATTCTTTCGTGAACATCTGCTACCTTTTATCTTAAAATATGTATATTTGGTATTTTAAATAACAAACTACCACTACAACTTTAAAAAGTAAAAATCAGAGTCGCTGAAAAAAGTAGCTTTTTCTTTGCTTTCAAGACACGTACCCAATTGTAAATCACAGCATCGAATAATAAAAATTTCAAAATTTTTCCTAAAAAAAGCACATAAAAGAGCAACATTCAAAAATAGAAACGAAAGAAAAATGGCAACTGTTAGAAACATTATTTTGTCATTTCAGAATTGTAAAAAAATTAAAATGCAGTTTTTTTCTAGACAATAAAAAAGTTTCCTTTCAAAACATACTTTCTACATTTCGATTTTTTAAGGTATATTTCACTCTTTTATTTTCTATTTATTGTCTACGACGTAGAGCTTTTTTTTGGTGCATTTTTCAACAATTCATTTTTGGTCTATAAAGAAAATAATAAATTTATTAACTAAACGTTTTACAAGTATAATTAAATCCTAGTTTTTTTACCATTACATTATCAACATTTTATTTTTTTCTTACAGTATTAACTAAACCATTTACTTAAATGTTTTGAGAATAAATAGCAATGTTATAAAATGAGATGAATTTTCGTTTTTTTCCAAACTTAAATGTTTATTATTATTGTTATTTTGGTTAAAAAAATCTTATTCACAAGTAATTTGTATAAAGATGTCTAGAATAACATTGAAATGAGGTAAAAGCAATTGGAAATGGAGGTATTCATGAAATGGATCTCAATGGAATCCCATAAATGAAACTATCATTCAGTAACTTTAAGTCTAAAGAAATGGTTAAATTAGTTCTACTTAATAGTACAACAGATTCAATAAAAAGCTCCACGTATTTAGATTACTTGCGATACTGAAACTTTAAATTGCAATTACGGCCGTTTTTGAATCTGGAATAATCTCATTTAAAAATTTATTATTCCCTTTTGATTTTTAAACTTTATTGTTTAGAAAATCAAACAAATGAGCTAACCAATTTTTATGTTTTTTCGCTTTTAAACTTGCTTTCATTTATATTTCATTCCCTCTTTACTATGTAGGTCTGTAAAAATTTGCAAATTTTAGTTCAAAATCATCTAGATTCAATAAAGCATTAAAATATTTTTATTTTTCTCAATTTTTGGTGCTTTCTTTCTAAATAAATTTTACATTAAAATGCAAACTTATCCATTAAAAATTCATGTTTAGAATAGCAAAGATGATATGTTAATGTGCTCAAAACTGATGTATTTCTAAACAAAATGTAAAATAATTTCATCATATTATTAGCTTTTTAAATAAGTGATTGTTTATAAAATTTTTTGTTTTTATTTCATTTAAAATAAATTTGATAAGCTTTCACCTAATATGTTGTTGCTATATGAAAGACTATGAGCTACGAAAAGTTTTTTTATCTTCTCTTCATAACAGCGAATCGGAAAAGTTTTTTTTTCGCTGCACCCGCAATGATACTTCACTGCCTAAAATGAATGGAAAATAATCTGAAAAATTTTAGATTTTTTACATCTCAAATATTTTGCTTTCGATAACATTGAAGCGGAGATTTAAAAAATCTTTTCAAGATTAAGATTTTCGCTGCTGCTTTCTTGCTTTAAAATTTCATTTTCGTTAGTCTTTTTGAAATCAAAGAAGAGACCAAATAGCAAGAAAGAGAAACTGTAGCATCGATTATCAATCTTTTCATAATCCAATTTTAGCGAATATTTGAAGGCAATCACCAACCACGTGAAATGAAAAGCAAAATGTGATTTTTTGTTTATCATGTACAGTGTGATAGACACGAATTTGTCAGCAGTGAGGAAAGTGGTAACCGACACTGAAACGTAAACATGATCAATTGGATGCGGCAACAACTCTTTATTGACGCAGTCAATAATGAAACTCCCAAATACATTAGAAATGTTATTCGGCCAGTTATAGATTTGTTAGTTATACGAAGAATTGTTTGAATCTATACACTAACCCTCTACCTTCACTGCAATGGTGAGATGAAAGTTGATTGAGCATTGTAATATTTTTCATTTGACCTGCTTCAATATCTGCCAATCTTCATTTGCGAATTAAGGTTTTAATAAATGAAATCGTAGAGAGTTAATATAATAATCTCTGTGCAAATGAAATATTATCTTAATTTACCGATCTTAATAATATTAATATCCCAATTTTAAAAAAAAATCAATAAAACGTAAAATTTTAAGCTAGATACGAAATTTTAAACCTTATCTTGTAATTTAAAACACTTAAAAAGAAATCTTGTCATTACTTATTTGATCAAAGAAATAAGAGCTACCACGTAAGCATAACGAGAATTTTAAAATATTTGAATTGTTACACGCTAGAGTTTCAAAATTTAGCACAACAATGAATATATGTTATTGTATTACTCGAAATTCATTCATTTTTGAAATGTTCAAGAATTTTAATAACCACAAAATTAGATGGGGCAGATTATAAAAAGTAATGCAAAATGGTTCAACACATTTTTCAGTTCTAGTTTTTTGAAAATCATTGTTTTTAGATTATACATTTTTATGTTAAAGTTCTAAAACATATCTTTTGAAACTTTTGTATTGAATAGTATGTTAAGTAGATAAAATAAAAAATTTCAACTTAAATTCTTCATGTTTTGATCAAAATATCAAAGCCTAATTTTAAAAACAGTTGCCAAAGAAATTTTTAATACTTATTTTTGCGACTTAAAAAAACAAGATTTAAACTATAATAAGTTGCTGAATTTGAAAATAATATTTGAAAATAATTATTTAAAAAAACTATATCAGCAGATTTTATAAGAAATTTTGTTTGAAATGATATCGAAAGCATTCACTTTCTTATCGAAATTTTTAAAAATTCTTTTTCAGTTTTTTTTTGTCCCACTCACTTGAAGATAAATGAAGTTCACACGAATTTTGCATAATCTAAAGAATTCTAAATTTTTTCATATATTTTGTTCGATGAGTTGTGTAAATTTTTTCAAAACAAAAACCGATGCTTTCGAAGATATCTTCTTCCTTTATGATTTTCGCTATTAGCATTTTACTTCTCAAGAATGAGATTTAAGCGCAATGACATTTTTAGTGAAATTTGTCAAATAAGCTTAAACTTTAAGTTTTAAATAAATGAGTTTAAACTTAAAGTGTTAAAAAAATTTGTGAAGAAAATGAAAGAAAAGCATTTAGCTTCACTTTATTTCGAAACAAGGAGCAATCATAATTCGATTTATTGCGGGAATCAGCTTCGTTTTCTTTCGACATTTTTTTTTCTCGGCGAAGAAAATGACAGTTATTTTATGCTTCATCACTCACACCTTCGCTTTAATCTCGTATCGAAAAGATGAAATGAAACTGCTTTTTGCATCAAAGTCACGTTGAAAAGAAAGTAAAGCCAATATTGTACAAAACAGAGCGCAGAAAATACAGGAGTGGTCTCCGCATTGTGGAGCGCAGGAATGAGTGTATGAAAAGCGAGGCAAAAGAATAAAAATAAAAACATTTGTTGATTTGCTCTTGATTAAACGTCAAACATCTCCATTCTTATGTTACACACACTGAAAATCGGCTAATATTGCACTAGAGCGCATTGTACGAAAAGATGCTTGTTTTTGGGTAAAAACTTGCGTTTAAGTTGTGTTTCTTTGATTATGAGTAAATAAGTGTTAATTAAAATTTTCTTTTTTTCAATTTTGTAATTATATCATCGTAAAAATTCTGCAGGTTAAAATTTTCAATGAAACTATTGAAATAATTCTTTAAAAAGTTTACATTTTAAATTAATTTAAAAAAAAGTTTTTGTTTAAATTCAAAATTACGCTTCGCTTTAAAAATAATTCGCTTTTTCGTTGTTATTCTACGTGAATAAAAACTTCATTGCCTCATATCGATTCCCAATCGGCTTGTAAATACGTGCCTCATTTGGCGCTTGATCTATTTGCAAAATTCGGTAAAAATCCGTTGAGGCAGATCGGAAGTTATTACCATTACAGGCAGACATATCAAATGCATAAGCGCTACCGTTTTTAACGGGTCTACTAAAAAGCAAATAAATTGAAACCAATATATTGTATAAAAGTGTTCAAAATGAGGAATAGAATTTTAGGATTTATCATTGAGAATTTTTTTCTGGAATTCTGAGTCCCGGGAGTCCAATTTTTTCGTTCCGATCTCGAACACTAGTGCGTATATAGCTTCAGCCAGATTATTTTGCTATCTTATCAAAATCCAATGTTAATAATCGCAAACATTTTGGCAGGAAATGTAAAGCAAGAAAAGAAAATTTCAAAACTTCAAAATATGAAAACTTCTCTGGATTTGTAATTTTCTTCCAACGTTGTGTCTTATTTTTAATTTAAACGTTTTCCGCAGAAACAGTGTGCTCGACGTACACTTCTACTAGTTAATTTCTATGTTCATTCTTCTATCAAACATGTCAGAAGCGGAAAGAAAATTTTTGTTTTTCTTCTCGCTTCTTTTGTATTGAAAGTAAGCTTCAAAATTAAAGTGAATGACTACTGTGCGATGCGAGTAGTATCAAACTTAAGAGCGAAAAAAACTAATTACGATAAAATGTAATTGAAAAATTTTTGTCTTAGCGTTTAATCAGAACAGTAGAAATCCTGTTAAAATACAGGAACTCGCAGAATTCGCAATAAATTCCTTCATCTATTTCTTTTCTTTGCGTTCTATTTATTCCAAAATTTATTTCCACATGAACATTGGGCAGAACTTCTAACGAAGAAAAAAAAAGTAGCAACGTGCAAAATGAGTATGATCAGTGAGAAAATGGTTTTCAGTTCATCTCGAATCATTACGAAAATAATATGAAAAAGCTCGTATTAATGAGAAAAAAATGTTAACTTTGAAAATGAATGGCTCATATTTGCGGTTCAATAAAAGGAAATGCGGCAATATTCTTGTCGTAGTCATAATTTTGTCTTTAACTCGAGCGTTATTTGTTCATTTCAATAGTTTAATTAAAGACGAACCGAATTCATCTTTAATACATGTGCACACAATCAAAAGTGACTGCTAAAACGCTCGCTTCTATTTGTATGATTACGGTGTACAAAAAAGTGGCAGCGTGAAAATGATAGGAACATGCGACGAAAAGCTTCGAGAATGCAAATGTAAATTCAGCGCATTTTTTAAAACGCTTACACTTTATTAACTTTGTCACAGAAACAGGCAGAGCTTTATGCAAATGAATCGCTTTTTTTAATTAAAATCATAATCCAAATAAATTGATTTTCATAGAATATTAAATTCTACTTTGTTCGCTTCCAATATTACTCGCGACGCAAGCACTGTGGAAATATTCACGTATCGAATTTCAGCTTATGAACTTCTGCTTAAAAACCTCGAGTTCGTCACATAAATCACAGAACAATTTTATTTGTCTTTTTTAATTTTTTTTTTTGACAAAAATTTCATGGTAACAAAAGAATTTGAAAATAATTTTGATTTGTTTGCTCTCAAACGCAAGTGTCTTCGAAATTACTTTTCTATCGCATTCAAATGCATAATAAAAGCGTTTTTGAATACAGTTATTCAAATGTTTTTCAAATTTATGTTCTTTTTTGATGTGCCAAATTTATGAATATTTCTATGAAAATTGTCTCACTGAAAAAAAAGTTTGTCTCATGTTTTGTTAACGCTTGAAAATAAATGGAGGAACGAAAATGAAAGCAAAATTAAAATTGCACATTCTCCGTTTGAAAACTTTAAATGTTCAATTTTGCAACCGAAGGTTATATATGCTTGTCAAAATTTTTTAAGAACAATACGATGTCTGAATGCAAAAGCGAGCTGAAGATGAGAAATGAAAATGCATGAAGCTGCACGAAAGAAGAAAATTCACTGAAATAGAAGATTGTCAATGGATACAAATGACCAGGATTAAATAGAGAAACAAAAGCGTTCACGATTTTGTATCTACAATTAATTACATCACAAGCAGTCTTTATTCATTAATGTATAGAGGAAAAACGCTTTTTTTGTCAACATATTCTGTGGTTGAAAAATTTTTTTTTTCAAAAAAGCATCTCATTCAAACCTATGTGTTGTGAGCTGTATATTAAAACATAGAAGCGAACGTTACTCGCATCAAAAGATGTGCCAAGCAACTGTACAGTAATATCAAGCAGCATTTGTTTTTTCTGACAATAAAGATTCTTGGCTTTAATCGAAAAAATAATAATTGGAAATCGGAGGATTATGCATCTTATTCTTAAAAAAAAAATAATAATTTGATACAGAAATGTAAAATTTAGGAATCCAAAAATTGAATATTTGAAATTTATTGAAAAGT
>NCKU01005435.1:0-10135 GCA_003675995.1 Dinothrombium tinctorium
AGCTCATGAATAGATTTTTAATTTAAAATGAAAACTGTTGTTTTTGAATTCAATGGTTTTTTATCATTAGTTTCCCCAATGGATGGGCAAAATATTTTCGATATCATTTAACACTTATTTTGATAATTTTTGTTTTGAAAAATAATTTTAAAAAAATAAATAATGAGAAGGTGAAAGTGAAGGCTTAGTTTGCGACTTAACTCATCTTGAAATGACCTCACTGCACGCGTAAGACCGCAATGATATTTTGTACAAGTTCAGTTTGGACATATTTTAAATTGAGCTTAAAATTCTACTTATAACTCGATTATTGGAATTCTATGTAGAAACTCTATTCTATTGAATTATATTTATTCTCACTTTTATGAATGTATTTTGAAAGAGAATTAAAAAAAATACATCAATTGAATGTGAAACACAAAAAATTGAATAAAAAATTTTCAATAAAAAGGTGAGTTAGACAATTGCACATCATTTGTGTGAAAACAATGAAGCCGATTCTTACGCTCTTTGCTTTAAATTTAATTTTCTTTCTGTCAACTGTTAAAGGATTTAATAAGAGTCTATGTGGTTTGTTTTAACATTTTCTTTAGTTCAAATGAGAACTAAATCGTTTTATTTGCAGCTATAGAGTGTTCAAATGAACATATTACAACGAGGATTTTTGGTGGCAAGCACGTATCAGATGATAATCCTTATCCATGGATTGTTCATCTAAAGCTTCGAGTTAAATTAGAACATAGATATGATTGGAATTATTGTGGAGGTTCATTTATAAGCCGCATTCATATTTTGACCGCTGCACATTGTTTAAAAAATGTGGTTCACGTTTTTGTTGGTTTTGGATCGATAGATGTAACGAAATTAAAATTTAAGAAAACATCAAAATGGCATATTCACGAATTGTACTCTACGGATGATCCGACATATGACATTGCTGTGATCGAATTAAGGCCACATGAAGCTTTGAATAAAATAATTCCCATTTGTTTGCCCAAATCAGATGTAACAACAATCGGTGTATCAATGAAAATGGCAGGCTGGGGTACTCTTCATCCTGTTTTCGAGCAAATTTCATTCATTCTTCACGAAGCGGATTTAATCGGAAGAGTTTGCTCAAAATGGTTAATTTTCACTACAGACGATTATATTTGCGCAAAAGGTAACAAAGGCGAAGGTACTTGTCGTGGCGATTCTGGTGGGCCTTTGATGCTACGTGTAGATAATAAATGGACAGCTGTTGGCGTTTCATCATCATCCACTGTCAATGTTCAACAATTAAATTTTCAACCTCTTTGTAAGCCTCAAATTTTATCAGAATTTGCATCTGTTTATAAAAATTTGAATTGGATAAATGACAAAATTAGAATTGATAAATGTAATGAAATTTGGTAATCAAGTTGTAAACATAAGTTTTTTTTTATTATTTCGTGCAATTAATAAAAATATTTGTTAAAAATCAATTTATTTTTCATTAATCTAATCGATTTAAATATTCACATTTTTTACCTTTGCATCTAAAGACTGCTATCGAAGAAAATGAAAATAGCTTTCAATGTGTAATCTTTATCAATTGGAAATTTTCCGATTTTCGAACATTTGTTCATAATTATTTCATTTCGTTGAATAAAATTTTCCATTTAATTTTTTATTCACAAAAAATTAATTATGTTCACTAAAAACTTATTTTATGAAATTAATTATATAGAACCACTTGAGCTCAATGAAAGCCAATTTCGAAACTTATTTGAGGCCCTTCATAAAATAGAATTTTGTAATGACTATCATTGTGAATAAAAGATCTACTAAATTCTGCATAATTATCTCAAATTACAAAAATTTTTTTAATAAGAAAAGTTATAATTATGGATTTTATATTTAAGCAAAAAACTCTTTGTACATGCATCTAACTACATTATCTTAACAATATTAAACTAGCAATTGTATCAATTAAGCTACGTGCAAAGACAAATTCTAACATTTTATGTTTCTTATTTAAATGTTGGCAAAAGATTACAAAAAATGATTTTGTTGTGGTCAATTTTCTTTAACAGGCAAATACCATTTTTAACAAATTGAAAGCTAGTTCTTGTTAATATCGTTGAAAAATTTTTTGCAAGCTACGACAATTTTAATTTTTCACACACTTGTCATAAACTTCGAAAGCACCGTTGACAGCTTTTAAGAAAATTAAAAATTTTATTTTGATTTATTGAATTTTATTATCTTACCACAATGAATGATTTATTATCTTTTTTATTTTGAAATTTTTGTTAACCACATCTAAATTTTTTGCAAACTCAATAAAAGCAGCAGTGAAAAGAGGAAGAGATAAAAACAAGCAGCACAATCATTTTTTATCTTTAAAAATCTTGTTATAATTTAAATAGCGTTTGAAGGAAGATGTTTTTCATAAAATCAATATTTTCACTTTATTCAAGTAATTATCACATACGTTTGACTCTATTTTTACTAAGAATTACATTCACTTAAAATTTTTAAAAGGAATTTTTTGTAAGAAAATAAATGTGATCTTATTCTTTTAAATGAATCTATCGTTTCAACTCAAAATTCAAGTTTTTAAATTAACTTATTAGCTTAAAAAAGTTTTCTTTTGTTTTTTTTTAAAAAACTTAGCTACAATTGTGTTGAAAAGAAACTTTAAGCAAAATTTAGTTGATAATTATATGAATCAATCATTTTTCTTTAATTTTTATTAAATTTTAATTTAACTTTTATTTTTAAGGAAAAAAGTTACGTTGAAGTCTAAAAAAAGCACAATAAACATAATTTAATTTTGTAATAATGTAAGAATTCAGCTCTCAAACTTTCGATTTTTTAAATAGATTTCATGTTTAAAATTAAAGTGAAATAATTAAATTAAAAAACGAATCAAATTAAATAATTTATAATTCATAACAAAAACATGAAGTTCGAAATTTTTGTATTTAATTTTACTTTTGGACCATCGTTAAAATTCAAACACTTTTGCTAATAATTGAAATTGAAAAAAAATGAGTAAAATAAATTAAAATAATATTTTTAAGTCAGGAAATTAATTTCAAAATGTGTTTTTAAAGATAAAGTAACATTTGCACTATTTTTCTTTATGAAAATAAAGTTATTTCGCATGAATGAATATATAAATGAGATCACATTTTCGTCGAATTCAATTAAATCACAAGATATTTCTTGGCAAAAATTTTTCGAAAACATTTTAAACATTCAAAGTAAGTGATAAATGCTTACAAATTGTTAAATTGAAATAAAGTGAAACATTAATACAGTAAAAAAACATCCTCATTAAAATTAATTATTTCCAATCTTTAACGTCGCAACTCTCAATAAGAATTTATATAAAAGATGCTCTGCTTTGAAGCGCATCTATTCGCTTGAGACACAATGTTAATGTTTGTGAAAGTTGTAGCTTGCTACTCACTTTTTGCTGTTGTTTTCGTTGAAAGTGTATATGTTAAAGATTTGCTGAAAGAAAATTTTGAAACTTACGACAAATACGAGCGTCCTAATTATGGAGGTAAGTTGAAACGCTATTTGTTGATTAGAGTAAAACTTTTTTTTTCTATGAGAACGTGTCAATGTAACCATCACTGCATTTATTGCTGATGCTGATCTGGTGAAAGAAACTTACGATGTTCGTGATTATACTTTCAGAGCTTTTATCACACTCACTTATTTCATTTTAGTATTTGTACATGGATATGAATTTGTACTTTCGAGAAAGCTGGAATGATCCTCGATTGCAATTTGTAACTTGGATAAGAGAAGACGATTTACTTGGTGGTGAAGAAGTGATTAAAGAAATCTGGAAACCTGACACATTTTTTCCGAATACATTGAGTGTGCGTACGAACAAAGAACCGAATCCTGAAGTTTTTGTCAGAATAAACAGAAACGGCGACGTATTATTAAATCGAAAGTAATTATTAAAATATTTTTAAGAAAGTTTTTTCTTAAATAATATTTTAGACTTACAGCCAGCGTAAAATGCCAACAGGAGCTAAAAGCATTCCCTTGCGATACACAAACTTGTCTTCTCGAGATCGAAAGCTGTAAGAAAAAAAATTAAAATTTTCATTTTTGCACTGAAATTGCTTTTTAGATGGTTCCAATATGAATAGCATCGCTTATACTGGAAAAAGTGTCTACTTTTCATCACTTTTGCGTATTCCTCATTTTGAGGTGAAAGGTGCATCATTCGAAGATAAAAGCATTCACTTAAGCACAGGTAGAAAATTTTTAGTGTTTATGATTCTTAATTGTTCTCATTTATTTTTTTTTAAAGGTGAATATTCTAGATCGATCATCAAAATGAAGCTGAAGAGAAAGATCAATCCAAAGATTGAAAAACCTTCATTCTATAAACTGATGCTTGACGAACTTGAAAATACAAATTGTACAGAAGTTGAATAAGATTTTATAAAAATCTAAAATTATACAACTTCTTTTATATAAAGAAATACAAAATTACAGCTAAATATTAACTAATGATGACTTAAGTTGTGTGAAGTTTTATGATTATAAAATAACAAAAATTTTAAAAAGTTATCATGGAGTCAAAATAAAGATTTTTAAAATTTTAAATTTTTCACAGCTGTCTATCAATGTTAAGTTTTAAGACAAAAGTTTTTGCCTTCTTCTTCACCAGAAAAAAATTAAATTTTTTAAAAATCATTTAAATCACTAAATTTGTTTTTGAGAAAATGAACTGAAATAAAGTGTCATGGGAAAATTAACAATTTCCGTTTTTCTTTCCCTGTACAATTAAGCTGACATAAGTGTTGGCTAGTTACCATTCTCAGAAAGTGACTCTGAGTTTTTACAAACGAATTCTAAGCGTAAAATGCGTCACCATAAAATTTTTAAGCATCTAATTAAAACACTTCAAAACAAGTTGTTGGCAAATTTTTTATTTATTTTCAATTACTACACAATTAAATCGTAGAAAAAAATTGTCATGTGCGTGAACAACAACTTTTATATTTGAAAATAAGAATAATTCTGTTAACAATAATTGTAAAAAGTTATTAAGTTTATTATTCATAGTGTTTCAAATTTGCTGTTTAATTTAAAATTCAAGTGTTTAATTCATCAGTGTTTAAAAGAATTATTTGCATTTTTGTCTCATCGTGTCTCTTAGTAGATGATTTTGCCCCTACACTCGAATAAAGAGATCAAAATATTCTCTTCTTTTACTAAAACTTCGCTATGAAGATATGAAACATAAAACTCTTAAGTTTTGATATATCTGAAAATTTTAATTTGACAATATCTCTATGAATTTCTCATAAAAATTTTAATGCTGCAGCATTGATCAATTTTGATTTTGTTCCTGTTGTTTGTTTCTTTTGAGCTTATTGTTCAATTGTAAAATTTCGTGCTTAACAGTAAATGAAAAGAATTGTGAGTTGCAAGTGAACAACGATTTCAATAAATGAATTATAACAACTTCATTTCTTATTTAATTTTGCTTTCTAGTTTTTGAATTAAAATTGTATTTTCAAGCATTTATTAAATCAAAAATAATTAATTAAAAATTATTAAATTTTCTTTTACTTTATAATTAGGGAGCGGATTTTGTGTGGTACACACAGACCACACAAATGAAAAATTATTTTTATTTCTTTTATTATTTATGTTGAAATATCTTAAAAGCAATTTTTACTGCTTTGATACAGAATTATGTGACATCTTTCAAAAGATGAAAGTTGAATAGTACTTTTATTTAAAACAAACCGAGTTAGAATTGGTTGAGATTTAGGCCCGCAATCGAAAAAAAATTCGCCATAGACTTAATGTTAAAGTTTGCACGTGAATAACTTGTTTCACGCGCAAAATTCGCACCTATGATGGGGGTAATTCTTAATGCAATAATAAATTTCTATCTATCTACTAAGTGTCATTGAAATCGGGAACAGGCACAAAAAATAGATTGCTTGTTAGTCCTTATTTTACAATAGCAAATTCTAAAGTAGATCAATTGAGTTAATATTTTTCCTTTTATTGAGAAAAAACATCTTTCGAGTCTGGTAAAAGATTCACTTTTTGGTCGCTTATCGCTTACAAATTTTGATTTGAAGGAATGATAAAAGTATTCGTTTTCAAGATTTCTTCGTTTCAAAAATTGTTTAAAGTGCACATTTTACGATGTGACTCGCCAACAGTTATAACATTAAATAATCTCAAATTTTATAAAATACAAGCTTAAATTTTTTATTAAATAACATACATTGTCCGGATAATTAATATTCAGCATATAAGGACAAAAATGAAGTTTTTTTTGTTAAATTTTAAAGGAAAACATTGCAAAATTATTCACAAAGAAATTTATAAACCCTTATCGTTCTATCAATTTGAACTCTTACTTTGTTTGATGGTTTATCATTTTCATTGTATGAAATTTTTTGTGAAACTTTATTATCAAACGATGTCTAGAATAAATTTGTTTTTTAAAAACAAAACAGAAAACAATTAAAATGTTTATCATTTTATCAGCAACTGAGAAGCAAAGATCACTGAATTTCAGTAATTTTCTGCGTGATCAGCGAGTATAAAATGCGCTTCACTTGCCGAATTTCACTAAGTGTGCTTTTGTAAAGTCATCAATATGAAATATTTGTTCTGCTTGATTGCTCTGGCTTCTTTAGCCTTTGCTTGGGACGTTAAACTGAATGCTATCGATTTTAACTTAACTCCTGAAAATTTGTTGAGACTTATTGAGCACAGGTATTCATTTTTAATGAAGTTTTTATTTACTTTATTCTTTCATTTTTAAAGCATTCAACAAAAACTGATCGATGGTGAATATCCGGACAATGCTTTTGAGGATCTTTTACAACACTTGGCTAATTTTATATTCAACAACCAAAATGGAAAGATCGGGCCGAAAACAAAGATAAACAACAAGTTTGAGGTGGAAAATCAATCGAATGGACAAAAACAAAAATATGAAATCGATGGTGATGTGACTGGGAGCGTTCAAATTGACTCGAACAACGAGCAAGGCCTGAATATAACAAACATTAATGCTACCTACACGTTGAAATCGAATACTCAAATAAATGGTCGACCTGTGAATGTGATCACACAGCTCCAAGGAAATGGTAGGGTTGCTATTCGCCAGCTTCAAAGTGAAGAGGACGAAAAAACATTCGAAGTAAGAGCGAATTCGGACGTGAGTAAAAATATCAACGCTGGCAACAATCAACACAATTTAAATGTAAACGCTCAAGCAACTGCACAGGTAAAATTCATCAACAACCAGGGCAAAAGGCAGGTACAAATCACTCTGGATGGTAATGTCAAGCAATTGATTTCTGTGAAAATCGACGGCAAAGCTTTCAGCTTTAAAACCAGAAGCGATGAGCAAAAGAGATACAATATTGAACTCGAATGAAAAGAGGTGCGAGTAAAACGGTGCTTTAATTTCTCGAACGGATTTTTGCTGTTTTTGTTCAAAAAATCTTTAACTATTGATTTCTTTGAGGAAAATGTTTTGTAAGTCCCAGTTTGTGCTATTTTTGATTAAATAAAATTTTGTCTTGATTTTAACTAAATTTTTTATGAAAATGAATGAATAAAACAAAACACAAAGCAAAAAGTGTAACAATAAATAGTTTTTCCATTAAACATTTTGTTAAACATTAAAATGATTGAAATTGATTTTGATCATTTATAACATCATTCACACTTTGCAGATCATTTTAGAGAACATTTCGAGTATTTAATGTATATTTTAATATTCTAATACAATTTTAGCATTTCTTATTCCCTTTTCAAAACGCTTTAGGCCATTATTGAAATTAATCTTAATGTATGGCAGTTTGTGGAAGTTAAAATATAAATGCTGTTGATAATTATATTTCTTAAATAATCTTATCGTGTCCATCAGGAAAAAAATAATTAAAGTCTGTACCTAAACCATTTAAATATAAACATTTGATGTTGTGATAAAATGCATTCAGGAGTTCATTAGTGAATACATTTCGTGAAAATTTTGTTTAAATAGTAACTCAATGAGGGTTTTAAAATGTTAACTTAGAAGCGATAATAAACCTCATTAAAAATATTACTCAATTGGTTCAGATGAAATCTCAGAAAAATGTTACTTTGAGAATATGATATTTAAATACCCATACAAAGCTCAAATTTAGTAAATCATTTGAAAAGATAATAGAAACAAAATTTTAATGAGCGCAATTTCTCTTTTCTCACGCGTTTGTAAGAAAAGCATTGTATCCGTTAAAGTGTTTTCCTTGTGAAATAATTTTTAAATTTTTTAAAGCGGAACCACTTAGTGTTCATTTAAATTTTGAATTTTGCTCAATTTTTACTGCTTCTTTTTAAACAAATTTCACAAGACAAGTTCAAATATTTCAACTCTAATCGTAAAAGCAAAATAAATACAAAATACTTTAACGTGAAGAAACGCAAAACAATTATTTTCTTAATAGAAAATGAGTTGGTAAAACAAAGCTCAAACGAGTATAGAGAGTTGAAAGGGCTAATAAGGATAATTATTTGCGTAGAACTAGTTGAGAGCAGTTGAAGTAGGAAGTTGCAAGCGAATTAAATTTGGCTAAGGATCACAAGAAAAATAAAATGATAAAGAAAAGGTTGCAATGTACTAGGAATTATTTATTTTTATATTTATAGATATTATGTATTGATTAACTGGGTCTAAAAGTCATTTTTTATCGCTTTGAAATTAAAAATTTACAAACAATCATGTAGCGTAGTGTAAAATACACAATTAGAAAACTTTTTTAAATTATTTGTTTTTTCTAGTCGCTATGCAAATATTTAAATTGAGGGAATTCAATATTATAAACCAATGATTCAATTAAATTTCAAATAATTACATTGAATCATGTTGTAATTTTCAAACTTTCTCAGCATTATAGAAGACAAAAATAGCGATGTTTAAATTTTGATGAAAAACAGCTCAAAATTGTTTGCAAAAATAAAAATTGAACCCTCTTATTCTATCAATTTGAACTCTTACTTTGTTTGTTGGTTTTATCATTTTCATTGTATGAAAATTTTTTTGTAAAACTTTATCATCAAACGATGTCTCGAATAAATTTGTTTTTTAAAAACAAAACAGAAAACAATTAAAATGTTTATCATTTTATCCGCAACTGAGAAGCAAAGATCACTGAATTTCAGTAATTTTCTGCGTGATCAGCGAGTATAAAATGCGCTTTACTTGCCGAATTTCACTAAGTGTGCTTTTGTAAAGTCATCAATATGAAACTCTTGTTCTGCTTTATTTCTCTGGCTGCTTTTGCCTTAGCTCAAGATGTCAAACTGATTTCTATCGACCTCAGCTTGACTCCTGAAAATTTGTTGAGACTTATTGAGCACAGGTATTCATTTTAAATGAAGTTTTTATTTAATTTCATTCTTTAATTTTTACAGCATTCAACAAGAACAGATCGATGGTGAATATCCGGACAATGCTTTCGATGATCTTCAACAACACTTGGCCAATTTTATATTCAACAACCAAAATGGAAAGTTACAATTGAAATCAACATTGGACAACGTTTTTCTTGTTGAAAACCAATCAAATGGGAAACGACAAAAGTACGAAATCAAAGGAGACGTAAATGGCAACGTTGAAATTAATTCGAACAACGAGCAAGGCCGAAACACAACTCAATATAAACTCGATTACTCGGTCGACTCAAATACTCAAATAAATGGTCGACCTGTAAAGGTGAACACACAGCTCCAAGGAAATGGTAGGGTTGCTATTCGCCAGCTTCAAAGAGACGAGGACGAAAAAACGTTCGAAGTAAGAGCGAATTCGGACGTAAGTAAAAATAACAACGCTGGCAGCAATCAACATAATTTAAATGTAAACGCTCAAGCAACTGCTCAGGTAAAAATCACCAACAACCAGGGCAAAAGGCAGGCACAAATCACTTTGGATGGTAATGTCAAGCAATCAATTTCAACGAGAATCGACGGCAAAGCTTTCAGCTTTAAAACCAGAAGCGAAGAGCAAAAGAAATACAATATTGAACTTGAATGAAAAGAGGTGCGAGGAAAACGGTGCTTTAATTTCTCGAACGGATTTTTGCTGTTTTTGTTTTAAAAATCTTTTTTTTAA
>NCKU01005436.1:0-10133 GCA_003675995.1 Dinothrombium tinctorium
TCCACAGATTAAATTTTTGAGGTCATAAAACTACTCTCTTATATTTGCGTGTTGACCATTTCTTTTAGTTGCACACTTGTCATTAACAACTGTCGTTTACAAACTATTCCTCGCTTAGCAATTAATGTTCTGAAATTAATAAATGAAAAATTGATGCAATGATTGTTGAAATTAATGCAATGAGCTTCGATTTGTTCTAATCGTTTCTCAAAGAATCGCACGAATCTGCAAATGACAGCGCTAACTTTTGATCAGTTTATATTAGTAAATTAATGGCTCTGCACTTTTTTAACTCACAAATTTCTGTGTTAAATGTTCAACATTTTTAGTTGTTACTTTCAAAAATTTGTTTAAGTTATTTTTTACATTCTAAAACTGTGCTTAATTTTAATTACTTTACTTTAGCTGAAGCTTTTTGCTTAATTGTCGAATGTGACACTTATAATTATTTTTCATTATAAATAGATTAAATTTGTTTTAAAAATTAACTTTTTCAAATTAACAAGCAAGATTGGAGGAAGCAGTAGGCGAAAGCGGAAAAGTAAATTAGCAGCTGTATCTAACAGAAAAAGCTAATTTACTAATTTAATGACACGTCAATTAAACATTAAGCTGCTTGTAAACATAAATTCATTCAAGGTTTTTGAAATAAAACTAAATGTTTTTTACTAGGAAACAATTCGAATGGTTCAGAGCTTTTCTTTCAAAAGTTTGTTTGTTCTTTTTTGCACATAATTGTTTAAAAAATTTGTGGTTTTTGTGCTAAGAGAAAACATAATGATTGACATGAGGAACAGCATTTTTGAAACAAATTTTGCCATAAATCAATGTTTTGGACACCAATCAACGCTATATTATCTGGACAAGATTAATTTTTGGACTTCAGCATTTATATGAGCATTTAATGATTATTTATGCCGAACGATTAACCTCTACATAATGATTAAAATATTTAGTTTACGTTAATATTTGATTTCAAGAGAATTGCATAAATGTTGCAAATACATTTTCAGGCTTCAAGCAGAGTCGACATCGTAATTTTAGGGAAAAATAGAAAATCTAGCCTCCTCTGATGCTGAGGAACCAAAATTATCAAATGTAGTAAATTGAGTTTTGTCATTTGAGAAATGGTAATTACTCTTCTTTGTATTATGATTGAAATAAGATAAGAATATCGGAAATGATCAAAGCTTTAGAGTATTGAGTTACACTCACATTCGTTTCATTTAGCCAATTTCATTCAATTACTACCCGCTGCCTGCGCTTACCTTTATAGTTGTCTGAATTTGGTATTTGCGCTAATTTCAGGAAAATTATTTGTTTCGGACAAGTTTTTTATCACAAAAAAATCTGTAATTAATTTCTTTAGTTTTTTTTTTACTGTAATATAATATACATGATAATATATAATTATAAATCAAAAATGAATAATTATATGAGAAAAGAATTATTTGGTTCTTACTTGAAAATCACCTTGTTTAAATTTTTATTAATTATATTATAATTATAATAAGTTATTATTATAAATTATATTTACGGGTCTAAATTGATCAGTGTTTGATTTTTTTTTCAATAAGAACAATAAAGCTTCCAACTTTGAGGAAACTTTCCGTGTGAAAGAGAATAATTAATCATCTCCAAAAATTTATTTTTTATGACATCAAAGGAATCTCTCAAAATTTTTGCACTTATTCCTTCAAGAGTTGTTGACTTATTCGTTAATGAAAAAAAAACTTTACTTACAAATCTGTGAACAGTGTGTTGTGAGAGTTACACATCTTGTGAGCATTGATATTTTAAAGTCAAATTTTAAATTTAAAATTAAAGTTTATTCGTTTTCAAAATGACCATTTACGACAAATATTAACAATAAATACAATTAAAAATAAATCTATAGGAATAAAAAAATTAGTTCACCATTATTTTTCAATTATTAATTAAATGCTTGTTTATTTATTTTATATTTATCTGTTTGAACAAAGCAAATCAACTTACTTTTTTACATTTTCGAAAACAAATTTCTTCTATAGCCTTTTCAACCACTATAAAGCCACACTATTCATAGAAGTAGATTATTGTTACTATTGCGGAAGGCAAAAGATATGATGTTCAACATACAATACAATGATACATCTATATAATAAAATGAGGCAGTAAATGTAAAGTCGGACTGAAAGCGCAAACTGTACAAAATTTTTTTGAGGTAATTTACGTTTTTTGAAGTAAAAAAAAACAATTTGATTCTTTTATAAGTCATATGTTTATGTCCGATTCTATGAACACTTTCCTCGTTCTGCTTTTAAAGCAAAAAATTATAAAGGAAAATTGCGGCCGCAAAACGGCAGTTGCCTAAGTTCCTAAAGTGAAATTAATGATAAGTGAAGAAAGGGAGAATGAAAATGATGCCAAAAAATTCGCTGCATTGTTGTTGATACCGATCGATTCTCAATCTCAAAAATGTATCATTTGTATCCATATTTGAACTTAGTTTATTCATCGATTAAAGTCGACCTCAAAGCGACCAATTAATTTTTTCATTTTTGGCCACTTTTGAAATGAAACCAGCTAATTTCTTCGGTATAGTTATTCAATTTCTTCTTAACTTTGTGAAAAATTAATAAAAACCACTCGAGAATAGAGAGCAAAAAACTTTTTGATTAAAAATCTTTTTTTATAGCATGGAAGGCTGTCAATATTAGTTAACTTCATTTAAATCGATCAGCTATTATAAATTAATTTTTAATAATGTTAATGTTATTGCTATTATTTTTTATTTTTAATAATTAATGCAAAAAATTAACTTTTCAATCACAAAGTTAAAGGAAGGATTCTAGAAGTATTGTCTTTTGATGAAAATTTAATATAATAAAGTAAAGTTAAAAGTATATAAAAACTCAATCCCCTATTAAATGTGCTCACATTATATTTGTGCATAGATATTTATAGAAAAATTTTATTGTTAGTTGGAACATACTTTTCGTAATAAAATTTAGAAATCTATTAAACTGACCTTAGTATTGAATACAAAATGAAATTTCAAAAATGTTTATAAACCTTTTAATTGTGATTTTCAAAAATAAATAAAAAGTTTTAATAAATTTTTCATTTCTCCCAACCCACGCGCTCATATCGATTAAAAAATGCTTAAATAAAAATAAATTAAATAATTATATTTTCCTAATAACTTTAAGATTCACTAACAATAAATTCATGTTTCTTTTATTGGACCTGCAGAGAAAAAGAATAAGGACCAGGCTTGTGTGTAAGTTTTATTAACATATCCTTTAGTAAAGTTGCAAGAAAATACACTCAACGCGAGGGCGAAGTACGGAGACGGTCCCCGAGGCCGACTTCCGTAACCTGTTCGCAGCTCGGAGAGCAAAGCTTTGAATTCAGTGTTAGTCGTGTTTTCGACTCAAAAGCCTTCAAAGCATCGAAGCGTCGAACACAGAAACGAGAAGACTTCGCTTTCCATCGAATTCGAGCGCAATGCTTTCACCGTTGTCTCAATGAGCGCAGATTAGCGGTGAGCGTTCGCGAGTCGTTCGCTTCTTGCTGTCCACGATCGCAGCGATAAATGAAGCAAAAGCGAGACGCAATTTCGAAAAAAGACATGTCGTTTGCATGAATTCGTGTGAAATATAATTACTTTTATGTTTCGTATGCTTTCGACCGCGAATCGAACACTGCTCACTCACGTGCGGTACGAACTCCACAAACAATTCACACTAAACACAAATAATGGTCGTAACGTACAGTAATGAAGTGCTGCGTTTGGTTATCGCACAAATCTGTCAGAATATCGGATGGAACGGTATCGGTAACCAATCGCTTGAGATACTCATCGAAGTGTGCCGTCGTTATATCGAAGAACTCGGAAAAGTAACGACTGCGTTCGCGAATCAGTACAATAGAGTTGAGCCCACTTTAGACGATTTGGCCTGCGCTTTCTCGCAGCTAGACATAAGGCTTTCTGATTTAGAAGATTACTTTAATAATGTCGACCCTGTTAATTTCGCGAGAAGCGATCCTCCGCGGTTACCCGTCGCGTCCCGAGCAGCATCTCGGCTAACGTTTCCTGATCCTAGCGAAATCGAAACAAGGGCCGAATACTACGAAGAGTGGTTACCATCCTTAAGAACCGCTTCTGAAACCGTTACCAAAGAAAGTGCAGAAGAAGCTGTTGTAGTTGCAAGTGAAGAGCCATTGGCTGAAGTTTCAACTGTTGATTCTGCTGCAAAGAAAACAACCGCTGTCGCAGGCAAAAAAGATACAAGTTTAAAAATCAGCGGTTTCAGTGATTTGGAAGCAACTCAACCAACTTCGGTATACATATCAAGCAGTGGCCAAATTATTGGCGTGAATGGGAGAGAAGGACGGCATCCAGATGCGAAATTGCCTCCAAAAGATCAGGAAGAAGAAGACCTTTTCGATCGAGTGGTTAAGCAGCATGTCACTAATGAGCCCTTTGACGGCGATAGAGTGAGAGAAAAACAAATTCCATCTCCATTAAGGTTGAAACTTGAGAAAAAGAAAAAGCTTAAGAAAATAAATAAAGAAAATTCCAACGGAAAATTATCATTTGAAAGCAAAGGCAAAGAGATTAACGCGAAAAAAATGCGAAGAGAAAAGAAAGACAGGAAAGAGAAAAAAGAGAAGAAAGGATTCGGAAGTTTGTCCATTAAAGTTTCTGGATTAACGAGTGGCACACCGACTGCTACTCCGTCACCATCGATGACCAAATCGCCCAAATCCGAAGAAGAGGGAAGCAATATTTTCGATATTAATCAGTCATTTAGTTTACGTTCCTTTATGGATGAGCCTCAAAAATCGGCGATTAATGATATTTCTGTAGATGAATGCATATCAGCTGTCATTGCAAGAGCTGTCGAAGAGAATGGTACTGAAAGCGAATCAAAAAAAGAGAAGAAAGATGAAAAATTTGACGACAGCAAAAAGAAAAACAAGGAGAAAGAGAAAGAGAAAAAGGAGCGTAAGAAAGAGAAGAAGCAAAAGCGTAAAAAGGGTCAGTTAGTGGATGAAACCATTGATGATGTGATAAAAACAGCAATGAATAAACCAGAACCGCATACAAATGCATCTAAAGATGTCTACAATTTCAATGAAGAGACTAACAATACTTCCATGAATGCATTGCTAAAACAAAGTTCGAGTCCCTCAAATCAAAATCCTGCCAATATTGATGACGACAAAGAAGCAGCAAAAATATTAGTTTCTCTCTCAGAAGACAAAAAAACCAAAAAGCTAAGTCCATCAAAGAAGCAAACACAGAGTAGTTTACAATCGTCACCGAATGCTTCATCTCCTAAATCTCCGAAGTCGCAACATACAAACTCTTTCCAGTCATCATTTGCTTCAAATTCATTTCCCAAAGTTTCACCAGGAACCACTCCTTTGTCTCCAACAGGCAATATATTTAATCCCTTTTTCAATCCATCGAGTGCCACCAACACTTCTTCTGTTCCCACTCCTCCCTTGTTTACGCCAAAGGGAGATCAAGCTTATCATATGCCTCCACTTATGTTTAGACAATCGCCTTTTTCGTCAACACCAAATAGAACTGATTTGGGATTTGATGCAAAACCTGGAAGTCCTGCTTATGGTCCTCCATCATTACATCATTTTCCACCACAGGCACCATTGAATCACACTCAAAATCCTCCAAAACCACCTTTGAAAACATTAGCTGAAAAGAAGGCATTGCCTGAAATCATCCCGAATTTGCCCAAAAAGGAGCGCAAAGATAAGCGCAAAAAAGAAAAACACGAAATGACGAAGGAAGAAAAGAAAGATAAGGGTAAGAAATCAAAACGAGTAGTTGATACCGAAGACGCTTTAAGTGATGAAGCAAATGCAGTTGACGTGGAATTCGTTCCACGGTTGACTGTGAAAATTTCGGGCGGGACTTCTTCGGCTACTCCTTCGCCATCATCTACTGCATCATCAAATAAATTGGTTATTCAAAATTCAACTCCACAAGTTTCACCTGTTATCACAAAAGAGAAAGAGAGAAAGGATGACAGAGAAAAGAAGGAACGAAAACGAAGAAAACTTGTTAAGAGTGAAAAAGCGGCGACGAAGACGTTGAGTGATGCAAGTTGCACAGTTATCACAGAAACGATATGCACAGGAACAGGGGAAAATGGCGATAAAGTTTGGATTTGCCCTGCTTGCAAAAAACCTGATGACGGCACCCCGATGATAGGTATGTTTGCAACATTCTTTTAAGTTTCTTTTTATTCATATTAACACTAACTATCTTTTAGGGTGTGACGGGTGTGACGATTGGTACCATTGGGTTTGTGTTGGTATTAAAGTACCTCCAAAAGACGAAGATTCTTGGTTTTGTAATCGTTGTATTGCAAGACAACAGCAAATAGAATCGAAATTCAAAAAGAAAAAACACAAGATAAAAGATAAATGACAATTAGAACATGAAGAGGGGAATTTGGAACAAGCAACACATGAGACAATTTCAAGAATAACATCGCCAATAACTGCAGTTAAATCAACACCATTCACAGAAACGCCTCAGCCTATGAAAGTTGCTAAACGAAAACGTTCATCGAGTGGCAAAACCAGAGGGAGGCCTCCCAAACATGCGACTCTTACTGAAGAGCGTGAAGTCGAAGAAGATGATAGTGAAGAAGAAAAGATTTGGTTGTGTCCACATTGTAATAAAGTGGATGATGGAACTCCGATGATTGGATGCGATGGTTGTGAGGATTGGTACCATTGGGTTTGTGTTGGCATTTTCGTCAAACCGAAATCAGAGGAGATATGGTTGTGTCCAAAGTGCAAGAAGAAAAAGAAGACGGCCTCATCTTCGAAAGCTCTTGAGTTAGAGCAAAGTGGTGGTCATTCGCAGTCTGCATGGCTCTGTCAATCTTGCAAAAAGTCTCTGGAAAAGAAACCGTCTATTGGGTGCGATGGTTGCGATAAGTGGTATCATTGGCAATGTGTTGGAATTGTGATACCTCCGCAAGAAGACGAATCTTGGTTTTGCCGTGATTGTATTGCTAAACAAACTATGATCACTCAAAAACTATCATCGAAATATCGGCGTTAGCAACTTTTGGTGTTGAAAGAAAACTGCAGTTAAATTTTTTAATTTTATGAAATTGTTAAAAACCATGTTGTTGTTCTTCCTCTTAAATTCTCCTCTTCATGTGGTAAAAGTTTCCTCGAATAATCCTTGCGTAGGATTGACTCAAGTCAAAAACTTTTGTATATAGATGTGAATATTGCAACTGTTCTTATTGCAACTTTTATATATTGACAATTAACGCAATTATTGATGGCATTCGTCTTCTCACGAGTCGATCTGCCGACTGAAGTCATTTGTAAAATATTTTAAATTTGAATTTCGTTTGTTGATTCCACCAATGTTTTTCGTCGTCGGAACAAATGTTTGCAAGTTCGGCATTGCTCTCAACTTGGTAAACACTTATTTCGACCTACGAAGCCGTGGTTTAATTAAATCATATTTGGTCTTTCATAATTTATTCACCGTTGTTTCGAGCAACATTTAAATTAATTTTTTATTTGATCTATAGTTAAATATCCGTAATATTTTCATCTAATAAATATTTTATTGCGACCAGCGTTTATTCTTCAATTTATTTCAAGAACTACACTTCGAATAATCCATATTCAAATGAGTGTCTTCGATGGAACGGAACATGAATGAATGAAAGCAGCTTCAAAATCATTGAGAGCGATTCAAAGATCAGTTTTTGAGTGAGAAGCACGAAAGGAAGTGGTTCGAGCGATTTTTGCAAATTTTGACTTCACACTCAACATGAACACAAGTCGATCGAATATTTTGAGAAGCATCTTCAGAAGCGATTGGAATCAAATTTGATTTGACTATCACATCACACAATTATTAATATTAATATCTACTCTATAGATCCATAAGGTAAGTAAAGCAACGATAATGTCTTTAAACAATCTAACATTCGAACACTGACTGCAGGCGCAATAGTTTAACTACAGTCGTTGACAAAAATATTTACGATAGGAGATGCCAATGCCAACTTGGATTCCATGCTGTCCCGTAAAATAACCTGTGCAATATTTTTGTCAATGATTGTTAAAATATTTCGCTTGCAAATCGCATAACGACACAATGAAAAGCAGACAAACGTAGGCTTCAACGTTGCACACAGTTACACACTACTTAAAGCTTACTTCGCCCTGAAACTTGTCCATTTAATAGTTGAGTAGCGTGTACTTTGCGGATAATCGAAATTTAAATCGCCAAACCGAAAGTAAACAAAATTGTCATTGAAATATAAACAATGTAAAGCTGGCCCAGCTAAAAAATAAAAACCAAAATAATTTTTTCGCTTATCGTCAGATTAAATGCAATCCAAAAATGTGCTTCTCTATAAAAAACAAAAATCAATCGCGTTTATAAGCAAAATTCGAGAAACTTCACGAAAGTGAGACAAGCAATGCGCTCACATCTATTGGTTGCCAGCACCCGATTCGTTCGCAAAACGTCGCCAAAATCG
This sequence comes from Dinothrombium tinctorium, assembly GCA_003675995.1. Taxonomy (NCBI): domain Eukaryota; kingdom Metazoa; phylum Arthropoda; class Arachnida; order Trombidiformes; family Trombidiidae; genus Dinothrombium; species Dinothrombium tinctorium. The sequence continues at coordinate 8,541 of NCKU01005436.1, forward strand.
CGATCTTTCGATTCGAAATATAAAAGCGATCGCAAACGCACTTAAAACGCAGTTGAATCCTGAAAGCGAAGCCTTCTTTGTGACGCACTCTTTTCTCGAAAATGGCATTCAGAAGTCTGGTTTTGCGCCCTACAAACGATTACTGGGATCTGTTCGATTTCCCGCAACGAATATTCGATCAGCGCTTCGGACTCGGAATTGCGGACGATGATTTTACTTCGGCTTTGAACTCGCTGTACTTCAGACCGAGACGACACTTCTTGCGACAGTTGTCGAATCAGTTGAGTAGAGGCTTAGAAACTGGCGTCAGCGAAGTTCGCAATGAAAAGGACCAGTTCCGAGTGCAGTTGGATGTGTCTCATTTCGCTCCCGAAGAGTTGACAGTGAAGGCAGTCGATGGAAACTGTGTGGTAATTGAAGGCAAACACGAAGAGAAGCCGGACGAACACGGCTTCATAAGTCGACAATTCACGCGCAAATATCTTCTTCCGCGAGACGTGGACGCGGAGAAACTCGTGTCCTCACTCACGCCCGAAGGGATGCTGGTGATCACTGCACCAAAGAAAGCTTTGGAAGCGCCGAAAAGCAATGAGAAAGTTATTCCGATCACAATGGGCGCGGCTGCTCAACCGGCCGTTCAAAACGCTCCCGAGAGCAAAGAGGCTGAGAAGTGAACTCTTAACTCGATCGCTTCGTAGCACCTCAACGATTCAATTTTTACGTACCGACAAACGTGTAATTTTCTTTCTGACTTCAGTCAATAAAAGCGATTAATATGATGAGTTTTATCTTTAAGAACGCAGACAGTCAAAAATACACTTCGACACAAGAAGCACTTCGATTGCCTCACTATTTAGAAAAGATCAAATATCAGCGATATTTGTGCGATGACATATGTGTGACAATGGATTCGGTAGGAGAAATGTAAAGTTGTTTACGTTTGCAATCGGAAAGTGATACGAATAGACGCGACTAAAAAAGTAAAGTTTGGGTTAAAAATAACTGCGTTTTGTATTGCGCTGAAAATGAAACCAAAAAATTGGCTTTTTAGTTAGTTTAAAACTTCTATTTAAAGAAATACAAGCTGTTCAGAAAGTAAGAAATCACTTTTTTGAGTAAAAATAACTCGCAAAATAGATAAAATATAGAAATATTTTTGATATCAAAATAATCGTCGTTTACCGATGAAAATCTTTTACATTGAACATTTTATTGAAAAAATTTGCATTTTGATGATATTTGAGAAAAATTAGAGGTTATTCTCGACTCCCGTAGAGTTATGCTGGTGTTTTAAAAAACTCAATTGTTAATGTTTTTCTCTCTTAATGCAATAAGTGTTTGGCACGAGACAAAAATTTAAAGAATCACTCAAAACATTGCACGAGAAATTATTCAATAATTAAAATTTTGTATCAATTATAAAACTTTAAGTCTTTGCCTCAAAATCGCGTGCACTGAACTGATTGTTAAAAAATTAATTCATTTAAAATGAAAGCATCAACAATTAATCTTTCAAATACACTCAAGGAAAGAGAAAAGTTTACATTGTTGGGTAAAAGAAATACATTTTTTAACCATTTCTTTTACCTAACA